>PISW01011828.1:0-37184 GCA_004023785.1 Mungos mungo
AAATTAAAATTCCTGGCCAGGTTCCTGTTTGTCCAACAAGAAATCATAACCTTAGGTAGCTGTCATATTGCCACCCTGGCAATAGGGTCCCCCATCATGAGCTAAGTTCTGCATCAAATACCCACAACACTTTGGGAATAGAGATTTTCCAGGGAGCTGCTTATTCATACAAAATATTGACTGTGTTATGGGGATGTTGCTTTTAGTGTCGCTGTAAAAGAAGTCATTCCTCTCTGTTGGCTACCAGGCTGCCAACTTCTTATCACTATGCCAATAGCCTGGTGGGTGGGAAGCTGGGAATGGGAAAACCCTCAAGCCAAACTGGTACAGACCCACTTTCTTACTGAGGTTCAGTAGTTTCTCTTAGATAATTTTCAGTTTGTTCTGTGGCTTTGGCTAATTTTCAGATTTTTGAAATGGTTACTTTTAGTCGTTTACTGATATTGTAATTATTTTTATGGGAAGGTGGTTCTCGAAGGTTTTTGTTCTGCCATTCTGGAAGTCTGTCTCCTCTAGGATTCTATACTGGTAGAAGAATAATGGCAAAGCAAAGACAGACACACACAGACAAAAGGAGCCTCTTATAGAGACATGTTATCCTTTCTTCTTTCAGTTAGCTTTTTTCTCTATTCTCCCCCAACCCCCCATGGCTTTCTCTCTGTGAGGTTTAGTGTAGTAAGAAGAGTCCTGACTTTGGCGTTCGGGCATGCCTGGATTCAGTTCCTAGCTCTGCAACAGTTAGATGTTTACTTTTTCTTGAGCCTCATTCAGGTTGGTCATGATCGCATCCATCCTCATGGATTCACAATGAAGACTGAGAAACCATTTAAGGAGTATTATACCAAACCTGCACATACTAGGTGCACGGTAAAGCATTAAAATAACATTATCACTATACTTACTGGTTTCTTTGATTTTTATCCATTCTTTCTTTTACTGACTTTTAGGATTTTAATGCATTCTATCATAAAAATATTTGATTATTGGGGCATCTGGGTGGTTCAGTCAGTTAAGTGTCTGACTCATGATTTCAGCTGGTCATGATTAGACTCTGTGCCGGGCATGGAACCTGCTTGGATTTCTCTCTTCTCTCTCCTCTCTCTCCTCTGTCTTCCCTCTTCCTTCTTCTCCCTCCTTCCTTCTTCCACTCCCTCCTCCCCCCTTCCCTCTCCTTCTCAAATTAACTTTAAAAATAGTGATTACTTTATGATTTTAGTAAAGTCACCTATAAAATAAAGATAATGAAAAGAGAATTATGTCTTCCCTTTGCTGTGATCTTAAGCCAAGTATTTGGCCACTTTGAGCCTTCATTACCTCAAATGAGAATAATAATATGCACCTTTGATACATTAGGGGCTTGCTTTGAGAATCAAATGAATATACATTGTAGGCTTTTAGCACTCGGCACTCTATATTGTGATTTTAGTTTGTGAAGAGAAGTATCTAGTTCCTCTATTTGATGGGATAATTTCTTTTTCCTCTGAGAAACCATAAACACAAAAATGTAAAATAAGTTGCTTTTCATTTGTGCCATTTCCCCCATCCCTTGAGTTATATCTTGCCATATTTATCCCATTATATTGTAAATTACATTTATTATCCATCATCTTGATATTTAATATTTTTATTCACTTCATGATCTAGGCTACAATAGAAGAAAAGGTCATTTATGAACGCTGTGGCAGTAGAAATATGTATGTGAACATAGCAATAAATACCCTTAAGAAGCTGAGAGATCAAGGTAATTTCTTTTTAATTAATCAAGTGATAAGATAAAAACTTGTGATGAACACCTGACATTAAACGTGGTCTTTTTCATTAGCAGGGTTGTTTTTAGGTATTCGATGAAATATATTTTTAAAATACTCTTGAGTAGAAAATGCAAGTGGGATTTTTGGTTGAAAATAACAAATTAGATTTGAAATTAGACATATGACTATAACTCAGAGCAGTCATCATGGAGATAATTAAATTTGGTTTCTGGTTATAAAAGTAACTCATTCCATGTGAAATACTATTTCTCACCTTTTTTTTTTCATTACTGACCTCTTAAGACCTCTTTTTAGACATTTTTATTTTTTTTTACCACAACCACCCCCAATCCCGAGGACTATTAAGTACTTAAGGTATAGTATTTTGTCGGATAACATTGAGTTTTAGAAAGCTACATACAATTTTAATATCTATGATTTTTTTTTATTATTCCTCAAGAGCCGGTTTTGTTTGCTTGGGGGAAATCCTACCACTTTCAAGAATACATAACATGAATTCAAATAATACATAAAAGCCTTAAAGGAAACAGCCAAAGACCACTTTCTTTCAAATCTTCAATATAGACCCTTCCATAATGAATACAGAAATAAACGTAATTTTAATAATTGAAATGAATGCAGTTGTTTGGTGTATAGTCAAATTTTTTCACTGAATAAAGTATCCTAGAAATCTTTCATCAGTTAATCTAGAATGTGTGTTAACATACAGATCTGTAGCATACATTTTAGTGACTGCATGATACTCAATTGTATAGAACCTGTGCTATCAAAATACCATTGTGTCGAGTGTAGAATACAGATGAAACACACATCTGAGCATCGAGTTGGCTTACATGTGTTTTCTACCATAAGTTCTGTGATTAATGGAATGTGGAATGAAACATTTCCTCATACTAGAGTCTATGTATCCTTAACATAAATTCCTATGCACAGAATAGCTAGCAGAAAAGGTCTATGTGCTTAAAATTGGTAAATATTGCTAACTGCCTCCAGAAAATGTTTGCCCTTTACATTCCCCACTAGTAAAGTAGGAGTAGAAGGTTTTTCTTCACACCTTGCAAAAGTTCTTCCTTTATCCTCTTTTGGAGTGTGAAAGTGTAGACCAGAAATGAAGTTATTTTAGTCTAGTTTTTATTATTATGAGGTTGAAGACCTTCCTTTTTTTCCTCTCTCATTTTAAATTCCATTTTTGCATCTTTCCATCTACTTTTATTATTAGTTTACTGATATGTGACAAACTTTTGCATATCCCATTTTAATAGGCTTCCAATGTTTTTCTCAGTTTGTCACTCATACTTCAGACTTATTTATGAAGTTTGTAATAGTTATTTTTGTCTCTTTTAATGTTTATTTTAACAATACACATATGATGCATGCACACATAAGTCGGGGAGGGGCAGAAAGAAGAAGACAGTATCCTGACAGGGCTCATCCCATGAACTGCGATATCATGACCTAAGGCATAATCACGGGTCAGATGCTTAACCAACTGAGCCACCCAGGCATCCCCTAGAAGTTATTTTAAGTGTAATTAGAGGTGCTTGGGTGGCTCAGTCAGCTAAGTGTCTGACTTTAGCTCAGGTCATGATCTCAGGATTCATGAGTTCAAGCCACAGGTCAGGCTCTGTGCTGACAGCTCAGAGCCTGAAACCTGCTTCAGATTTTAGTTTTTCTCTCTCTCTGCCCCTCCCCTGCTCATGATCGCTCACTCACTCTCTCTCAAAAATAAAGTGTAATTAATCTCTTTGTTTTTTGTTTCTGGGTTTTGTGTTAGAAATGTTTTAATTTCAAGAATATAAAAACTTGATAATTTATGGCATTTAAAAATTTTTTTGAAAAATTTTAAATTTTGAGAGAGAGCATGAGCAGAGCAGAGGGGCACAGGGGGAAAAGGAATCTTAAGCAGCCTCCACAGGGGGCTCCATCACACAACCTGGGATCATGACCTGAGCCAAAATCAAGAATCAGATGCTCAACCAAATAATCCAGGCACTCCTAAGGCGAGTTTTTTTTTTAATTTTTTAAATTTATTTTTGAGAGACAGAGACAGCGGGATCAGGGGAGGGTCAGAGAGAGAGGGAGACACAGAATCAGAAGCAGGCTCCAGGCTCTGAGCTAGCTGTCAGCACATACGAAGTCCTGATCTAGTTAGTTCAATAAATTATCTATTTTCCCAATTTAGAATTAGATAAAAAGTAGTTTGGTCTCCCATGTTGGGTGCCTGTTTTAAGGTAAAAATAAACACTTTACTATGCTATAGACCTTTGTCGTGTTCTATGCTTTTTTTTTTTTTTTTTATAAAGCAGACAAAGATAATTATCTCAGGAGAAAAGTTCTTGTGTGTTTTAGGTGCTTCTGGAAGCAGTAACAACCATGAAACAGCTGGATTGAAAAAGCATGAAAAGAAAAGTGGTAAGCTTGGTGTGATGACAGACCCCTGTCCTGTCACCTTAAAGGAGAAGTAAGTGTGATGTGATGCAATTATTAAACTATTGTGCTTATGAAGGATCATGTGCGGACTGTGCATACTTCATAGCCTTTTTAAAAATTAGTATAAATAGATGAAAATGCAGGCTACTTAAGCAGTATTTGAATTCTCAACCTCTTGTTCTTTTGAAGCGGGTGGAGGGGATACGTAACATCTATCCAGTCAGTGAGAGTAGTGCTTCTCAAACTTAACACGCATGAAACTCCCTGGGAATCTTGTTAAAATGCAGATTCTGATTCAGGAGGTCAGAGAACAGCCTCAAAGTCTTCATTTCTAACTCCCAGGAGCAAAGAGCTAGAGAGAAAGTTACTTGATTTTGGTTGTCTCTTGAATAAAACTAGACTGTAGTACCTGTCTTCTCCTCTTAGTATTTGTGTGAAACAAAGTAGGTGCTTCTAGAATTGCCTGATATTTCTCACAGAGAAGTCTTTTTGTACAAAAGGGTGTAGCAAATTCTGCCAGAATTTTAAATAACACATTAGGAGAAATTTTAGGAGTCCATTAGTGTGAGGGGATTAGTGTTAAGGATGTTGGAAAGAGATCCTTGAACTTGAGCATTTTGCACTTGTGAGAGTCGCCATGTTTCTTGCGTGTAAGCTTTTGTACTCCTCTGATCTCAGTGTTTATTAAGAATAAGCAAGATTTGGAACCAGAAGACCCGAGTTTGTATATCAACTGTGCTGTGTAACCTTGGTCATGTGTCCTCATTTCTCTGAGCCTCATTTTCTGTGTCTATAAAAACAAAGTCCATAGGTCATTCTGAGTCAATCTAAAGTTTAAATCAATGTCTTGAGAATACTTTTTGGCAAGCTTCATATGAACTGGCTATTACTGATTTGATTCTTACTTTCTCTTTGCTTATCCAAAATATAGGACCTCTGATGATGCAGGGAGCAATCTCCCCCCCCCTCTCTCCCTCTCTCTCTCTCTCTCTCTCTAGATATCTAGATATATTGGTCACAGTTTATGATGGCTTGGATTCTTTTAGGCTACTCCCTTACTTAATGTTAATCGACATTCAAGCTTTTCATATCTGAAAAGGTTAGACTCTAACGTTACCACTACTTTAAAACACGCTATTTAAATTTTATTGAACTGCACTTCTTTTTTTTTCTTAGCACTCACAGGAATTGTTCTCTACAGACATCTGCAAGACTACCTTCTAACGGAAGAACAGTTACATGAAAATAACTATCCCCAGCCGAACCCTGACAAACCAGGCAGTATTCTTTTAAACCCGGGCATGACCAAAACTCTTAAAAATGACAGTAAGTGTATTGGGACCAAAAATGATCCTTGCTACATGTTAAGGCTGGAACACTTAAAGGATTATTTTGCTTTCCACTTCATTTCCATTATCTAAGAAGTTTTTTTATACATAATTAAGTCTTAATAATCATTTCAGGTAAATACTAGCATTACCTCCATTCATACAAATGAGAACATTGAAGCTCATAGAGGTCAAGTGACTTGTCAAAGGTCAGTCTGAAAATAAGTGGTAGAGCCAGGATTCAGACCCAAGGAGTCTGATTCTGGAGTCCCTACTCCTACCAACTATTCATATACATACGCAGTGTCAGATTTTGAATACTTCCTGTCCTTTCATTAGAAACTATTATAAAAAGATTTACAATTAGTGTTATTATTTTACATTTTCTCTAAATGCTAGGCACAGTTAAAAATCCCTTCCCCCAACCCCATAAAGAAAGAAATGTAGAATACCTAACATCACAACTGTCAAATCTTAGGTCCATTGGAGTTCGAAATGCAATTACAGAAATATTTTTCTGGGCGCCTGGGTGGCTCAGTAGCTAAGCATCTGACTCTTGGTTTCAGCTCAGGTCATAGTTTGATGGTTTGTGAGACTGAGCCTTATATTGGACTCCCCACTGACAGTGCAGAGCCTGCTTGGGATTCACTCTCTCCCTCCCTCCCTCCCTCCCTCCCTCTCCCCCCCTCTCTCTCTCTCTCTGCTCCTCACCTGCTTGTGCTCTCACTCACTCACTCACTCAAACATTTAAAAAAATACACTTTTCAGTGATGAGAAAATATTCATCTTTTGTATTTTTAGAAATTTTTTCGTGATTTTCTTTGCCATTTACTTACTTCTCCCCCCTGAACCCTCCAACACTTAACCCAGTTTAAGAACAGGGGCTCTCAAGGAGGAAGGCAAGTCTGCATTTGGTTTCTCGTTTTCCCTCCAGCCTTGGTTTTTGCAAATCTGGATCATATAGCTACCCATCAACTTGTTGGGAGAATCAGTTACAGGAATGCATGCGAAGTGCTTGGTACAGTGCCTACCTCAGAAGCTCATAACAGACACTCAAATAAGAGTTGCCATCACCATCAGAACTAGTTTGAGGATTGTTAATAAAACCAGTATTCACAAATGGGTCTAGTGAAAAGCCCAGATCTACTCTCAGTGACTTAATAAGCACGCAAGTCACTATATGCATAAAGGGGATAAAATAATAATGAAGTTCTGTGTCCTATTTCAGGAGTTACCATGTGCTACAAGTAGATAACTAATCAAGTTGGCTACAGCGAAATTATGGTGCTAAAGCCACAATTATCGGGCATTAGGCTGACTCTGGAGGCAGACAGGATGCCTGTGAGAAGACAGGCAGCCCTAGTGCCAGGAGCAGGTCACCTGCAAGTGTTCCTCTGGGTAATCCTGGTAGGTTTCCTGTTACCTCATGGTCAACATGACTATGTAATCCAAGCATGATCAAGAATGCGAAGGCAGTTAATTTCCTGCATTTCAGTCCTTTTTCTTTTCGCCCTTTGTATTCATGAATAATTTCTCTTCATATTTTGTTTCAGCTTCCAAGAAGGTCTGTTGTCGTTGTGGGAAAATATATGGCGTGACTCCCGCAGGCAAACACAGCAGGGTAGAAGACTGTTACTACCACTTTGGCGGAGTGCTGACTCATAAAGGCAAGTACTTGGTAGTTCTGTTTGTTTCATTTATTTGATAAGCCAGTGCCAAAGCTGTTCAGAGAAAAGTGCAATAAAGTATTCAGTTCATTGCATTTGCCAAAAGCAGTCCAGTCGAGAGAAACCATACCGAATCTGAAGTCTGAATTACAAGTGCCTAATTCTGACCACCACTTGCTACCCTTGCAGCCCACTGGCGCACGGAGTCCTGGGCTGTGACAGTGCAGGAAGGCCTCATGGCAGTCAGCTGCTTCCTGACATCACCTGCTTTGCACCTGCCCGCATTAGAATCATTTCTTTGCTAATAGCTTCCATCCCTTGCTGCTTTTTGCCCCTGTCCTGAATGAAGATGAACTCTTGATTCCTTTTCCCACCAGCACCCATCTTTCCTGCAACATCATAAATTCACTACAGTCCACTCAGATGGGGCTTTCTCCTGCTCAGCCCAAAACCCTGGGTGCTGCCATTAGTCTTAACACCGTTTTGTCTTAGCAGTGTGCATACCTTATGTGTTACCCGTCAGTAATGTACTCTGAACCTGTCCCTTCTCTACCTCTACTGCCACTGTCCAGGTCCAAACCACCCCCATCTCTGTCCCCAGTTGCTGCAGTGTCCTCTGCCCAGTCTCACTGCTTCTACTGTACCCTTTTGTCTCTCTACCTCCTCCAATCTATTTTTCACCCCCAAAACCCCAGAGTTATTTTTTACATCACATAGCTGGTCCTGTCTCTGCCTCACTTTGATTAAACCCCTTTGGTTACCTTGCTGACCCTGACTGACTCGGTCTCTGACTCCCATTTTCTCCCCTGTCTATCATTACTTTCACACCACACTGACCCCCTGTCCAGAGCCCTCTTACCCATTATTCTCTCTGCTTTTGCTACAGCTGTTTCCTTTTTATCCTTTGTGTCTCTGCTTAAATAGTATCTCCACAAGGTCCTTCCCCCCACACCATCTGAAATAGGTCTGCCCTCTTCTATCCCGCCTCTTCCTTTCATAGCACTGAAGTGCATTTTGTAGTGACCTACTAGTTTATCTGCCATTTCCAAAAGACTGCGAGCTGTTGGAAGGACCACCATCCATTTTTTTTTCTCCCCATCACTTAGCATAGTCATATACATATAGACTGCCAACATTTGGACAGATGGTGGACAGATGAACTATTTATGCAGAGATGGACATTAATGTGAATGATATTGTAATAAGTAGTTTGAAGAAGATAAAGCAGGGAAAAAATAGAAGAGTAACAATGGGTATGATTGAATGACCAAATAAATACATGGATAAATAATAAATCAGGCAAGTTTGGCCTGAGTGTTTAGAGCATGGAGGGCTTAGTTTCAGAAGGTGGAGGGACTATGAATTCCAGAAGAAGAAGAACAAAGAGGGAAGGTACTGGAAAAGAGGAAGTGTAGCAGACAGACCAGCAGGGCTAACCCGACCATACAGCACAATGAACAGAGCAAGGACATTGGAGCCAGCAGACCTCCCTTCCTCATCAGAGGAGAAGGTAAGATAAAGCTGTGGGATGTCAAGATTGGATGAGTAAAAAGGTAGCTACTTTTTTGCATGTAGTATAGAGGTGGAATGTAAGGAAAGGTATTAAGCAGGCTGTGTTGTAGCTTATGGGCAAGTAATAAATTGTATCATGTATCTTGAATGTATCATAGATAAGCTGCTATGTAACGATCGCCACTTCAGATAGCTGTGAAATTAGGTGATTAACTAGTTGTTACTTAACCTTCTAATTTCTGTATAAGTCTAACTACATGAAATAGAAGTTGGGGTTTTGATTTTTTACTTTGCTTTTCTGTTTGGAGTGTAATTGTAACTACTGTAGTGTAAATGATGGAAAATAATTGCATATGTTAAAAAAATAAACAGAAAAAAAAAAAGATTGGATGAGTAATGTAAGGCTGATTAAGCATGACCCCTCAGTCCCAGCTGATCAGTAATAAACAAGGGAATGACTTGAGGAAAATGATATAATATGTGCTTTGAGGAGATCAGTCTAACCCATTCTATAGGAAAACTGATGCAGAAACCACTGTAGACAGAAGGATGTAATAGGGAGCAGTTGAAAGAATGTTACCTTGGGCCAGAGTGAAGAATGTTTGAGGTGGATGTAGGAACAGATGAGCTGGATTGTGGGATTGGGATAAGAGATATGAAGGCTTGGGATTATAGCTGTAAAAATATACATAGAGTTTGGGCAAAGATACAGAAGAAGAGGGCATCAGGATTTGGTACATCCAGCCAGTGCTGGAGATGACGTCTGTGCCATGGACTCAGTCTACATAACTGGGTGATGTGTATTGGGTCAGATCACCATAGGAAGGGAGAATGTGTACTTGGAGCCCCTCAGCCAGAGGGCTCCAGCAGAAAAAGGTCAGGGAGTGGGGAAGATGTGGAAAACATACTTGAGGTTAAGTCAAAGCAGGATAAGGAGGTGATACCAGAGGAGAGCTGAGGGACCAGGGCAAAGTAAGGGGAAAAGGAAAGAAGGAAGGGGGTGGAAGGTGTTCAGGACATTGGTAATTGTAGTTCACCTTCAAAGTGCAACCCATAAGACCTCTGTTCCAGGAGTCAGTTTTTCCTGTTGATTATGAATATCCAAAAATGAATATGACTTGGGGAGGAGTAACATCAAGTCACATGCCCTGCAGTGCCCTTACAGGTCTTTGAGGGTAAGATAAGACATGCTCTAGCAGTGATCCACTCTGCCTTATAAAGTTTGCCTCTTTTGATCTTTATTTTTTGGTTTGCAGTCCTCCGCAGCTTAGAAACACGGTACAGCTGTTGTGAAGGTGTCCTTGGCTCCGCCGGGTGTCAGGTGGCCAAGGTAGGAATTCTCACCCAGACCCCTGCTTGTTTCAGAATCAGAGCTGCTGCCTCCAGAGATCAACAAGCATTTGAAAGAATTCGAAAGAGTTAATGAGCTAATTTTTAGTTGGGGAAATTTTTATGAGCTTAACTGCGCTTGCAGAAATACACGTAATTTATTTGACAATGTTTGTTTCAGCTTCACGTTCATGACCAAAAAGAAAACCTAGAGGGCTTTGTGCAGACTTTTGTCAAGTCCCCGCCCCCTGATGGTAATCATGGTGTATTTGCTCTGAACTGTGAGGTGGTATGTCCGTGTTTTCTCTCTTAACTTACTACAGTAATTACAATTCAAATCCTTGTGGGGCACTTTATATCGTGTGTGTAACAGCACTTTGCTAGGCTTTACCTTGATCCCACATGGTTCTGCAGTATAATTCACCCACCTTCAGAAGCAACTGAAGTGGAAGAGAGGTGACGTGGAGAATTCCTGTACTTAGTAAGAGATGAGGCCAGGAACTGACCCTGGGGTCTCTTTTTATTTATTAATTTTTCTTTATATATTTCCAATGGTGCTTCTCCTCCCCAAATTGCTGAAGTTATGTGGGTGGAAAATGCTATAAATAGTACTGTTCTCCCCAGAATCAGCATAAAAACTTAAATGAGTTTTCAAAACTATTGTTTAGAGGCAGCAAAATATTTATGGGGATTTTTCTTCATCTGAGAATCAATCCAAAAAAGTAGGGAACAAACAAAACTGAATCATATGATCTCAGAAGCTCCATTGCTTCCCTGCTGTGACCTCTGAGCAAATGAAAGGGATGTTTTACTCTGTCAAGTGTGGGGCTAATAACCACTCCACGGTAACTGTGAGAATCAGATACACTAAAATAAGGGAATGTACCTGGGACGCGTCAAACATCGTGTGCACAGTTATCTCTGTCAAGACATAAAATTTTTATTCCCTGTAGTCTATTTGGAGAGCAGATTTGTAGAGTTTAATTATAATAAATATAGAAGGACATTGTTCAGTTTCAAGCTTAGGTCTTCAACTGGGAACAGTTCAGGCTGCTTCAGACTTTGAGATCAAATGTTACCATGTTGTCCTCTTCAGTGCCGCACTGGTATTTATGGTAAAGACTTTCTTTTGTTCATTCAACAAGATCTATAACTGCATTAGCCAATGTAATGACAGTCATGTTCCCAGTCACACTAGCCATATTTCAGATACTCACTAGCCACCTGTGGCTGGTGGCTGCCGTATTAGACAGCATAGCAATAGAGCATTTTCATCATCACAGAAGGCTCGCCTGGATAGCACTGGCCTCTAATGAAAATAATTGTGAAGACTAAGCCCAGAAAATGCAATTATTTTCTGAGCCAAAATATTACTAATATTAAGGGAAAAAAATTAAAGCTTGGAACATCTTTTACAGGACTGTCAGATCTACTGACTGCCTTTTGTTAGCAAATCTGAATAATACGATTAAATTGTATATTCGAGTTAGAAAGATTCCTTTATGATATCTTGGATGTTAGAATATGTATACCCAATATGACCTATAAGTTTAATATTTCCCCCTTTATAGTGCTACACAGCCAGAGGTTTGGAACTTACACAAGTGACAGTGGTTGATCCCAGCCTTCGGGTGGTCTGTGCTACATTTGTGAAACCAGACGAAGAAGTCATTGACTATAACACTAGGTATGGGTCATATAAAGGCGTTGGTTTTGAGATTGTAGGACATTGAATATGTATTTCTTGTGCATTTTAGCTTAGTACTTGTATTCAGTCAGTGTTAGAGCACCAGTTACATTATTTTCCTTTAATTCGGTTGTGGAAGAACGTTCATACTCTATTAAGTACCTTGCTAAAATTATGCAGCTGCTGTGTTAGATCCACATTAAACCCTAAATAAGTGACAAAGTTTCAGCCCTCATGGTGTTGACATGTTAGAGTGGTAGATAGGAGGTGAAAGAGGCAGAAATAGTGAATTGATCGTCTTACTTATTTGTTAAATCATTAATCAGTTCCTTTTGAAAATACCACCATATCCACTTCCATTAGATAAAAATTGTCATTAGATAAAAATGTCTGCCATCTTGTAGACATGTCCCTGAATATGTGTGGCTTTGATATGGTGTGCAAAGTAAGAGTTCAGTGTAGATTCTATCTTAATAATTATTATTATTAAAGTATGATCTATTTCTGACCCAAGCTTAGTGCTAACTTGAAATGGTACAATATAGATGTACCTTTAATTTTTATAAGCCTCATATGAAACCCCAGTTATATTGATCGATTAAATTTGGGTTTCCCTAAGGCTTATACGCCATATAAAATGACATAATTGCATATTTATATATAAAATAGAAGGCACTGATCTGAATTCTCTTTAGAATAAGAAGTGTTTATTATTGGTGTGATTTTATTTATTCAATTTTCCTTAACAAATTCTCCAATACTACTTAAAATTATTTAATTATATGTATGTGTATATATGATTTATCTAGATGTATAAATAAATATGACTTATATATACACACATATATATCACATGGTCTATATCCTATATATTATATAAAATATATTACTGTACATAATATAATTATAATAAAATAGTGTATATAGTAAAAATCTTATCTAATATATATAAAGTATGAATATCATGTAGTATATATTGTGTGTATGTTACACAATTTTGGAATACAATAAGGCAAAGTGGTAATGTAAATTAAAAGTTGTTTTGATGATGAATTTTGAGAATACTTATAGAGAATTCTAATAAACATTTTTTAACATAAATTCCCTCACAGTTGATAAAAATGGTTGTATGCATAAAAACTCAGGAAAAGTTATCAGAAAATACATTTTGTATACTAATCTTTCATCTGACCTCACTGGATTTTTTTTTCTACTCATTTTGGCCATATCCTAATAGCCCTATTTTACTGTGGGTTTTTTTTTCAGCTTTATTGGGGTATATTGGCAAATAAAATTGTAAAATACTTAAAGTTGTTGAAATTTTTTGGTACTTATTCTTCCATGGCTTTATGGAATCTTTCCTAACTGCTTTTTGGAACAGGTCAGGAAATACTTGGGTAATTACTGATATTCATAGTGACACAATGGTAAGTGAAGGGTTTGCATTTTAAGTAATTATGGACTCTCAACACAACTTCAAATGCATTCATTTTTTTTTAAAGCTGCTTTAAAATAAACCCAAGTACTCCTTGATAATTTCCTCTTGATCCAAATATTTAATTAATTATGTATCACATTCCATAAGCTCAACAATGGAGCCAAGTATCTTTTTTTTTTTAACTATTCAAGTAAAATTTGCATACATTTTCAGTTTGAGGTGTACAACATCATGATTTGTCATTTGTATACATGTGAAATGTTCACCACAGTAAGGCTAGTTATAATCTGACACCACACAGAGTTTAAAACTCTTGTTGGAATGAACTTTTAAGATTTACTTTGTTAGTAGCAACTTTCAAATTTACAATACAGTATTAATGGTTATAGTCCCACACGGTACATTACATCCCCTTGATTTTTTTTTTTTTTATAAGTGGAAATGTGTACCTCTTGATTTCGGCAACCCATTTTTTCTACTTCCTCCCACCTGCCCCTGTGGAAACCACAATTCTGATCTTGTGAGTTTTGTTCATTTGGCCTTTTAGAGTGCATTTATAAGTGAAATCATATGGTATTTGTCTTTCTCTGACTTATTTCACTTAGCCTAATACTGTCAAGGTTCATCCATATTGTCACATATGACAATATTTGACCATCTAAAATTTTTTTTAACATTTATTTATTCTTGAGAGAGAGAGAGACTGTGCACAGCAGGCGAGGGGCAGAGAGAGAGGGAGACACAGAATCTGAAGCAGGCTCCAGGCTCTGAGCTGTCAGCACAGAGTGCAATGTGGGACTCATACCCACCAACCACAAGATCATGACCTGAGCTGAAGTCGGATGCTTAACCAACTAAGCCACTCAGATGCCCCAATTTCATTCACTTTTAGAACAAGGTGGTATTCTATTGTGTGTATATATATATACACAAGAATATACACTGCATCTTCTTATCGGTTAATCCATCAATAAATACTTAGGTTGTTTCCATATCTTGGCTATTGAAAATAATGCTGCAATAAACATTGGGGTACATATGTGTTTTCATATTCTTTAGATAAATACCCAGAAGTATAATTAGTGGATCATATGGTAGTTCTGTTTTTAATGTTTTGAGGATGCTCCATATTTCTCATAGTCGCCACACACTTTATATTCTCGTCAACAGTGAGCGAATGTTCCCTTTTCTCCATATCTCCCCAACATTTGTTAGTTCATATTTTTGGACAATAGCCATTCTAACAAGTCTGAGGCAATATCTCCTGGTGGTTTTGATTTGTGTTTCCCTCATGATTAGTGATATTGAACATCTTTTCATGGGCCTCTTGGTCATCTGTATATCTTTGCAAAAATGTCTATTCAGATCCTCTGTCCATTTTTTAATTGGATTGTTTGGGATGTTTTGTTGAGTTGTATGAATTTTATTTATTGGTTAGCTATTAATCTGTTATTGGATAAATGATTTGCAAATATCTTCTCCCATTCAGTATGTTATTTTGTTGATGGTATCACTGTGCAGAAACTTTTTAGTTTCATGTAGTCCCATTTTTAAATTTTTGCTATTGTTGCCATTGGTTTTAGGATCAGATCCAAAAAAAATCTAAAACCAATGTCATGGAGCTTTTTGCCTGTTTTCTTCTAGTTTTGTGGTTGTTGGACTTACAGTGGATAATTTTTTGAGTTAATTTTTGAATATGGTATAAGATAATAGTCCATTTTCATTCTTTTGCATGTGCCTGTCCAGTTTTCCCAGCACCACTGATTGAGAAACTATCTTTTCTCCATTGGATATTCATTCCTTTTTTGTGATGTATTTATTGACTTTATATGCATGGGTTTATTTCTGGGCTCTATTCTGTTCCATGATCTCTGCATTTGTCTTTATATCAGTACTAAGCTGTTTTGATTATGATAGCTTTGTAATACTGTTTGAAATCAGGAAGGGTGTTACCTCCAACTTTGTTGTTCTTTTTCAAGATTGCGTTAGCTATTCAGAACCTTTTGTGGTTCCATACAAATTTTACAATGGTTTCTTCTATTTCTGTGAAAAATGCCATTGGAATTTTGATAGGGATTGCATTGAATCTGTAGACTACTTTGAGTGATATGGAAATACTAACAATATTCTTCCAACCCACGAGCATGGAATACCTTTCCATTTACTGTTGTCCTTCAATTTCTTTAATCAGTGTCTTAGTTTTCAGTGTACAGGTGTTTTATCTCCTTGATTAAATTTATTCCTAGGTATTTTTTTTTCTGATGCGTATCAATGGAATTTTCTTTATGCAGTTTTATTGTTAGTGTATAAAAATTCAGCAAATTTTTGTATATGGACTTTTGTGCCCTGCAAATTTACTGAACTCATTTATTCTTACAGTTTTTTGTGTAGTCTTTAGATTTTTGATACAGAAAATATGTCATCTCCAAATAGTGACTTATTCCTTTTCAATTTGGATGACTTTTCTTCTTTTTCCTGCCTCATTGCTCTAGCTAAAACTACCAATACTATGTTAAATAAAAGTAGAGCCAGGTATGTTTTGTTTTTGACAGGAGACAATATCAATATAAAATTTAAGTTGAAAATATCTTCCCAATATTTTTATTGCATGCTTTTCTCCTAAACTGCAGTAGAGCATAGCAGTGGCCGTGTTTCTGGACAGTTATCCAGAATGTGCTTCATGAAAGCCTCTAGAGTAGTTTTTCTGCATGTATTTCATCAGATCCTTATAAGCCATTAGGATTGGTAATTGACTCTACAGATAAGATGGAGACCAGAAGCTTAAGTAATTTGCTGAGAATCTATAGAGTAAGCAAATGGCAGAGTCATAGCCTAATTCAAACCTAAGTAATCTGGACTCTGACTAGGGCTCCATTTGCTCTCCCCTGCTACCCATATTTCATCTATAGGCTTCATATTTTTATTTTTGAACATATTTGACATGCAGTGTTACATTAGCTTCAGATGTAAGACACTGTGATTCAACATGTCTGTATGTTATACTGTGCTCACAAGCGTAGCTACCATCTATCACCATACAATTCCATTACAGTATCACTTACTCTATTCCCTCTGCTGTACTTTTCATCTCCATGATTTATTCATTCCAAAACTACAAAACTCCCATTCCCCTCTGGCCTTTTTGCCCATCCTCCTGTGCCCCTTCCCTCTGGCAACCATCAGTTTGGTCTGATTCTAGGTTTTGATTGTTTTTTAGATTCCACATATGAGTGAAATCTCAGTCTGACTTATTTCATTTAACATAATACCCTTTAGGTCCATCCATGTTGTCACATACAGCAAAATCTCATTCTTTAATGCTTCATAGTATTCCTGCTGGGGGTACCACATCATCTTTATCCATATAGCTATCATTGGACACCTAGATTGCTTCCATGTCTTGGCTATTGCAGATAATGCTATAATAAACATAGGGGTGTATATATCTTTTTAAATTAGTGGAGTTTTTTTGTTTTTGAGGGTAAATAACCAGTAGTGGAATTACTGGATCATACGGTATTTCTACTTTTAATTTTTTTGAGGAACCTCCATACTGTTTTCCACAGTGGCTGTTTTAGGCTTACTTTAATGGGAGATAAGCTACTTAACTAAATTGTAATGGATAAAACTGAGCTGCTACAAAGAGGAGAGTTCAAAGGAACCCTGTGAACTTGGAATGTCTCCTGCCTTCTCAGCCTTACATAAATTATTCCATATTACAAATTTTACTAGGTTACAAATATAACCTAGTACAGGGGCAGCTGATGGTCATAAGTCAGATCTTTGTTTTGTTCAGTAAATATTTGTCACATTGGGCCTGTAATGTGTTCTAACCATAACTGATGAAATTCAGTAAGTTACCTTCTTATATGCATTATGTGTCTTCCTGGGGCAGGTTTTCTGGTGTGGTCGAAGAGGACCTGAAGAACATCAAAACTTCAATCCGTGATGTCCAAGCCGTCCTGTTGAACCTTTTCAGTGCGGACACTGTCCTAATTGGACACAGCTTTGAACGCAGTCTTTATGCTCTTAAGGTAACGAAATACAGACTTGTACTTTTACAAAAACAGTATGTGTTGAGATGGTAGTCCTTATCATTGTTATCAGTGATTATTGATCTGCCCCATTAAGAAGAAAAGAATTGCTGTCGATGTTGATAATATAGTCCAACTATTATAAACCAGAAGCTACAGTATAAGACAGCTAAGGTCATTCGATTCATCCAGATCAGAAAGTCCATTAATTATGGTAAAACCAAAATCATTCTTTGATATCCTCTTTAATCATTGTCTTTAATACGCAAGTGGGGAAGACTAAGTTTAACAGATTATTTTATTCACATCCTTGGAGATACTTTTTCATATTAAGTCAGGTAGGTTTATAGGTAGGCTCAAAATCAAATGTCATGTTCATTTTTGGTGGGGGGGGCATGTGGCTGGTGGCTTACCACCGTGCACAGCACAGCTCTAGGACTTGGGAGACCTTTGCTGATGATTCGTTTCAGCCACACTAGGACTTACCTTCATGCAGAAAAGGGCTAGTTCTTTTTTAGTGCAAGAATACAAGTAAGGCCATTTACATTTCATAGGTGAAAGTCAGCATTTTTCTATGTAAAGCTAGCATTCAAAGAATAGATATTTGTTTCAAATAGCTTTTTTTGTCTCTGAATGTGACAGATAAGACTGGAATGTGCTTCCACCCAGACCCTGCCAAACTCTGTGGAAAGAGGTGGGGACCTAAGGTTTCTATAAGAAAGCTTTTCCCAGGGATGTCCTTCCATCACCTCAGAGACCTCACCTCTCAAACTGCTCAGGAGCCATTCAATTGCACGTGTGTCCCAGACCAGACAATTTCCAGCCATCGCGTCTCCTCATTGTGTTCAGTTTGTTTCTTGTGTCCAGATAACTCCTGGATTTTCCTAATTGTCTCTATTTCTACCCACCACCTTCTTTGATTTACTCAATACTCTGCAGCCAGGAACTGGTGTCTCCTTGGTAGTTGCCCCATTAAAGGAGAAATTAAAAGTGCTTCTAGATATGACTTACTAGGTGCAAAATGTTAAATTTCCAATTCCTCATTTTTCAATGAATCTTTAAATTGCTCCTTTGTGTTTGAGAGAGAGAGAGAGAGAGAGAGAGAACGAACGGTGGGGGAGGGGCACAGAAAGAGGAAGACACAGAATCTGAAGCAGGCTCCAGGCTCTGAGCTGTCAGCACAGAGGCCAACGTGGGGCTTGAACTCACAAACCATGAGCTCATGACCTGAGCCGAAGTCAGATGCTTAATTGACTAAGCCACCTAGGTGACCCTTAAATTGCTCTTGAAACTAATCTTCCAAGCCCCTTTCAAAAATACAGCTCTCTTATTGAACCCAAACTGGTACCTAACTTTCTAGTCTCCGTTATCTGACTGCTGTTCATCTATTCTATTTTCTCCTTTATCAAACTTCTGTAAAAATGTATTCATCATCTTACATGTATAAACACGGGAAATTTGGAGCTAGACAGGACCAAGTCCTTGTTCGTGCCCTCTCCCTGGATACAGACAAGTAAATCACTAATCTGTGGTAGGACATGTGCTCAGTTGAGGTGTGCTCCCCTCAGCTAAGTACCAAGGTGGGAGGAACGTGGCTTTGCACCTACCCTAAGTCTCTTCCCTCATGCTGCCCCCGGTTGGTGCTCTCACAGTAGGAAAGTGGGTCCCAAAGTCTTCGATTTAATTTCTCTGTTCTCTAACTCCCTTCTTAATCTTTCACAGCTGCAAAATCTTTCACAGCTTAATCTTTCACAGCTTGACTGTAAAAACGGGACAATAAAAGATCTACCTCTTTAGGCTATTCTGCAGGTTGTAATGGATATCCCATGTAGAGTGCTTAGTCACTCTTACATCATAACTGCTTCATGTTACTTGCTTTTGTAGCATAAGTTGGCTGCTACCATTGTTGCTGCTTTCTATATGGTTATTCTTTGGGATGAATTTCTGATAGGATTTTCTCTTTCATTTGACAGTTAATTCATTCTTCAGTTGTGGACATGACAGTTCTGTTTCCTCATCGGTTAGGCTTGCCTCACAAAAGATCACTTAAGAGTCTAGTGGCTGACTACTTGCAGAGAATCATTCAGGATGATGGTAAGAGCCTGTTCTAATGATTATTATCAGGACCCTAGTCTGACTTGGGTGAACAAACCATGTGATCGATGGTAAAAGTTGTGCTCTCTAAAATGCTTAAGGTCGGCTCTTCATGGATTCTCTCCTACAGCAGAGAGTCCTGGATCTTCCACAGGCATCGAAATAGCAATTATACAGAGAAGGATGGCCAGATAATTGTTCAGCAAGTTGTCTGACCTTTGAATTCATGTCTAAAACTTCTTTTGGTGTGGAGATATAATTCTATTCTAAATCTTGCTGTGTACCTCTTTTTATACAGGCTTTTCATTAAATGAGATTATAAAATTCACTGGGTTCAGGTTATCTCACCCAGAGTAAATGGTATGTTGTTAGAAGTATAGTTCAAGTTCAAGAGATGCATTGTATGTGTACTTGACTTACACTGAATTAGTGTATCTTGCTCTCAGAACATTTTCTGGTTTTGCAGATGAAATACACCCACTATAGACAAGTTAATCAAGTTCAAGAGTAACTGCCACCTACCTTTTTAGTGGCATTGCCATATGCACAGTCAAGCAGTGTATGTCTTGGAATGGAGGTTGGTTACTCGCTATATTCATGCCCATATCGGCTCCTCTTTTGTACAATACCCAAGTCTAAGAAAATTAATTCTGCACATGTTAGAATTTGTTACATACAATGCTATGTTTCTAAAGATACCTAAGATATAAGCAGCCCTTCTGATACTGTCATGAATTGTACAAAATGCAGATTGTACCCCTATGGTCTTTATTCTTTCATTCTTTGTTAGACATTAATACTATCTCAAAGTGGGTCTTTATCTGCTTTGTTAAAAATACATCTCAAAGAGCTCCTACAAAATTCCATTATAAAGTGTGTTCTATTGCAATCCATCTTGAGCCTTAGACACGAAAAATATTTCACTTAACAAAAAATAGCTTATATAAACCTACAGATACTGTGTTTTGTATTTTCAGAATAACACAAATGAAAACTACACCCGACACTGAAGTGCTGATATGATTTTTCTCATTTAACCTCATATATTTATTATTCTCATCAGAACTATAGGCTTTATAATCTGGGTGAATTTCATCTACTCTTTCAAATCATGTACTTTTGTATCTATGGTCATTCTTTATGTAGACAGTTGTACTTTTCCTCACATACTGTTTTTTACTTCTTGCCAGATCTTTTAGTAATACCTGCCACTTTGTTGTTCTCTCTTTCTGGAAAAGAGGTACTTAGAGAAGGTAACAATGTGCTATCTAGTCACAGCAAGGTAGTGACCATGTGAGGACAGGCTACATAGGCAAAGGGAGATGTTTGCTTTGTAAATACTGTACCTAAGTCTAGGTTAGCAAACAAAATCCTATTTTGCTGAGTGACTAGGGTGAATTTTTTTATAAAAATTGACTCAAGGCTTTGTTTTGAGAACAGCTGTGGGTAATATCATGGATACAGTCATTGTCTAACACATTGTTTTATATTCTGTACTATTGGGAGATCACAATTCAATTGACAATGCAGTTGCCTGCATGGAACTGGTCCTCTGGAAGGTAAAAGAAGACCTGAAACGAAAGAAGTAATCACTTTGCCTGAGAAGATCTGTCTTGTTGTGCCAGTGACCCCTCTGGCCTCTGCTGCTGGCAGTAGAGTTTGGTCTATGTTGGCATGAGGTTTTTTGACCTTTTCCTTCAAAGAGGAGAAAGAAAAGTGCATTGAAGTTGATTTATTACATTTTTAAGGCTAAATTTCCACAGTTTATTTATCAAGTTATGACTAGTGGGGGGAGAATGGTTAATGGGGAGGAAGTAAAGTTCTTTTGGTTTGCATTTTTGGCTCCTTTTCATTGATAGTATGTAACAATGGAACGTGGTTTCTTTTTTTTTTTCAGGTCTTTTTTTAATTTAAAAAAAAATTTATAGTTTATTGTCAATTTGATTTCCATATAACACCCAGTGCTCTTCCCCACAAGTGCTATCCTCCATGTCCACCACTCCTCTTCCCCTTCCCCTTCAGCCCTCAGTTTGTTTTTAGTATTCAAGAGTCTCTCATGATGCCTCCCTCCCTCTCCCCAACCTTTATTTCCCCTTCCCCTCCCCCATGGTCCTCTGTTAAGTTTCTCCTTTCCACTTACAAGTAAAAACATATGGTATCTGTCCTTCTCTGCCTGACTTATTCCACTTAGCATGACACCCTCGAGGTCCATCCATGTTTCCACGAATGGCCAGATTTCATTCTTTCTCATTGCCATGTAGTATTCCATTGAATAGATAAACCACATCTTCTTGATCCATTTATCAGTTGATGGACATTTAGGCTCTTTCCATGATTTGGCTATTGCTGAAAGTGCTGCTATGAACATTGGGGTACATGTGCCCCTATGCATCAGCACTTCTGTATCCCTTGGGTAAATCCCCAGCAGTGCTATTGCTGGGTCATAGTGGAGTTCTATTGTTAATATTTTGAGGAACCTCCACACTGCTTTCCATAGTGGCTGTACCAGTTTACAATCCCACAAACAGTGTAGGAGGGTGCCTGTTTCTCCACATCCTCACCAGCATCTATAGTCTCCTAATTTGTTCATTTTAGCCACTCTGACTGGCGTGAGGTGGTATCTTAGTGTGATTTTGATTTGGATTTCCCTGATGATGAGTGATGCTGAGCATCGTTTCATGTGTCTGTTGGCCCTCAGGATGTTCTCTTTGAAGAAGTGTCTATTCGTGTCTTCTTCCCATTTCTTCACTGGATTATTTGTTTTTCGGGTGTGGAGTTTGGTGAGTTCCTTGTAGATTTTGGATACTAGCCCTTTATCTGATATGTCATTTGCAACTATCTTTTCCCATTCCATTGGTTGCCTATAGTTTTCTTGATGGTTTCCTTTGCAGTGCAGAAGCTTTTTATCTTGATGAGGTCCCAGTAGTTCGTTTTTGCTCTTGATTCCCTTACCTTTGGGGATGTGTTGAGTAGGAAATTGCTGCGGTTGAGGTCAACCTGCTTTCTCCTCTAGGGTTTTGATGGTTTCCTGTCTCACATTCAGGTCCTTCATCCATTTTGAGTTTATTTTTGTGTATGGTGTAAGAAAGTGGTCCAGTTTCATTCTTCTGCATGTTGCTCTCCATTTCTCCCAACACTACCTGTTAAAGAGGTTGTCTTACTTCCATTGGATACTCTTTCCTGCTTTGTCAAAGATTAATTGGCCATACATTTGTGGGTCCAGTTCTGGGTTCTCTATTCTATTCTATTGGTCCATGTGTCTGTTTTTGTGCCAGTACCATACTGTCTTGATGATGACAGCTTTGTAGTAAAAACTAAAGTCTGGTATTGTGATGCCTCTCATTTTGGTTTTCTTCTTCAATATTACTTTGGCTATTCGGAGTCTTTTGTGGTTCCATACTAATTCTAGGATAGTTTGTTCTAGCTCTGAGAAGAATCCTGGTGCAGTTTTTATTGGGATTGCATTGAATGTGTAGATTGCTTTGGGTAATGACATTTTAACAATATTTATTCTTCTGATCCATGAGCATGGAATGTTTTTCCATTTCTTTGTGTCTTCTTCAATTTCCTTCATAAGTTTTCTATAGTTTTCATCGTACAGGTCCTTTACATCTTTGGTTAAGTTTATTCCTAGGCATTTTATGGTCTTTTGTGCAATTGTGAATGGGATCAGTTTCTTGATTTTTCTTTCTGTTGCTTCATTATTTATGTATAAAAATGCAACCAATTTCTGTACATTGATTTTGTACCCTGTGACTTTGCTGAATTCATTGATCAGTTCTAGTAGGCTTCTAGTGGAGTCTGTTTGGTTTTCCCAGTAGAGTATCATGTCATCTGTGAAAAGTGAAAGTTTGACTTTATCTTTGCCAATTCTGATGCCTTTTATTTCCTTTTGTTGTCTGATTGCTGATGCTAGGACTTCCAGCACTATGTTAAACAACAGTAGTGAGAGTGGACACCCCTGTCGTGTTCCTGATCTCAGGGGATCTCAGTTTTTCCCCATTGAGGATGATATTAGCTGTGGGCTTTTCTTAAATGGCTTTTATGATGTTTAAGTACGTTCCTTCTATTTCGATTTTCTCCACGGTTTTTATTAAGAAAGAATGCTGTATTTTGTCAAATGCTTTTACTGCATCTATCAACAGGATCTTATGGTTTTTATCTTTTCTTTTGTTAATGTGATGTATCACATTAATTGATTTGGGAATACTGAACCAGCCCTATAACCCAGGAATGAGTCCCACTTGATTATGGTGGATAATTCTTTTTATATGCTATTAATTCAATTTACTAGTATCTTGTTGAGTATTTTTACATCTGTATTCATTAAGCATATTGGCCTGTAGTTCTCTTTTTTTGGTGGGCCTCTGTCTGGTTTGGGAATCAAAGTGATGCTGCCTTCATAGAATGAGTCTGGAAAGTTTTCCTTCTATTTGTATTTTTTGGAATAGTTTGAGAAGAATAGATGTTAACTCAGCTTTAAATGTCTGGTAGAATCCCCCAGGGAATCCATCTGGCCCCAGGCCCTTATTCGTTGGGAGATTTTTGATAACTGATTCCATTTCTTCACTGTTTATGGGTCTGTTCAGATTTTCTATCTCTTTCTGTTTGAATTTTGGTAGTGCATGTGTGTTTAGGAATTTGTCCATTTCTTCAAGGTTGTCCAGTTTGTTGGCATACAACATTTCATAGTATTCTCTGATAATTGCTTGGAATAGAGCCATTTTCATTTGTGATTTTGTCTATGTGAGTGCTCTCTTTTCTTTCTGAGGAGCCTAGCTAGAGGTTTATGAATTTTGTTTATTTTTTCAAAAAACCAACTCTTGGTTTCATTGATCTGTTCAACTATTTTTTTTTTGATTCTATATTATTTCTGCCCTCATCTTTATTATTTCTCTTCTTCTGCTGGGTTGGGGTGCTTTTGCTGCTGCCCTTCTAGTTCCTTTAGGTGCTCTGTTAGATTTTATATTTGTTCTTTTTCTAGTTTGTTGAAATAGACATGGATTGCAATATACTTTGCTCTTAGGACTGCCTTTGCTGCATCCCAGAGAGTTTGGACTATTGTATTTTCATTTTCATTTCTTTCCATATATTTTTTAATTTCTTCTCTAATTGCCTGATGGATTGGCCCAATCATTCTTTAGTACAGCCTAATCATTCTTTAACCTCCATGTTTTTGGAGGTTTTGTAGACTTTTTCCTGTGATTGGTTTCAAGTTTCATAGCATTTTGATCTGAAAATGTGCATGGTATGATTTTAATTCATTTATATTTATGGAGGGCTGCTTTATGACCCAGTATGTGACCTATCTTGGAGAATGTGCCATCTGCACTTGAGAAGAAAGTGAATTCCGTAGCCTCAGGATGTAGATTTCTAAGTATATCTGTCAAATCCATCTGTTCCAATGTGTCATTCAGGTCCATTGTTTCTTTAGTGATTTTCTCTCTGGTTGATCTATCCATTGCTGTAAGTGGAGTATTAAAATCCCCTATGATAAGCACATGCTTATCAATAAGATTGTTTGCAATTGTTTTATGTATTTCAGTGCTCCCAAATTTGGCATGTACAAGTTTATAATTGTTAGTTCTTCCTGATAGAGAGACCCTGTAATTATTATATAATGTTCTTCATCTTTTGTTACTGCCTTTACTTTAAAGTCCAGTTTGTCTGATTTAAGTGTGGCTACTCTGGCTTTCTTTTGACTTCCAGTCGAATGATAGATATTTCTCCATCCTCTTACTTTCATTCTCAGTGTGTCTTCAGGTCTAAAATGAGTCTCTTGTAGACAGAAAATAGATGGATTTTGGGTTGTTTTTTTTTTTTTTATCCATTCTGCTACCCTTTGTCATTTGATTGGAGCATTTAGTCCATTTACATTCAGTGTTATTATTGAAAAATATGGGTTTAGATTCATTGTGTTCTCTGTAAGGTTCATGCTTGTAGTGGTGTCTCTGGTACCTTGTATTCCTTGCAACATTTCCCTCATAGAGTCCCTCTTAGGATTTCTTGTAGGGCTGGTTTGGTGATGATGAATTCTCTCAATTTTTGTTTACTTGAGAAAACCTTTATCTCTCCTCTTTTGAATGACAGGCTTGCTGGATAAAGGATTCTTGGCTGCATATTTTTTCTGTTCATCACATTGAAGATTTTTCCTGCCATTCCTTTCTGGCCTGCAACCACTGTGATAGGTTTCCCTTTGTATGTTAGGGCCCTTTTAGCCCTAGCTGCTTTCAGAATTTTCTCTTTATCCTTATATTTTGCCAGTTTCACTATGATATATCATGCCTAAGGTAGATTCAAGTTATGTCTGAGGGGAGTTCTCTGTGCCTCCTGGATTTCAATGTGTTTCCTTCCCCAGATTGGTGAATTTTTCAGCTATAATTTGATCATACACCCCTTCAGGACCTTTTTCTCTTTTCTTCTTCAGGAATTCCTGTGATACAAATATTGTTCCATTTGATTGTATCACTCAGGTCTTGAATTCTTCTTCATGGTCCTAGATAAATTTCTCTTTCTTTTTCTCAGCTAGCTTTTTTTCTATAACTAATTCACCTACTCTCTCGGCCTCTTTCATTCATGCAGTGGCCACCTCCATTTTATTACGCACCTCATTTGTAGCATTTTTTAACTTGTCACAGCTATTTTGAAGGTCCCTAGTCTTTGTATCAATAGCTTCTCTGATGACTTCCGTGCTTTTTTCATGCCCAGTGATTAATTTTATGACAATTGTTCTAAATTCATGTTGTGTTATGTTGTTTATATCTGTTTTAAGCAGTTCTGTGGCTGTGACTTCTTCCTGGAATTTTGTTATTGGAGAGTTCTTCATTTTGGCTAGCTTTCTGTCTCTTGTCAATTTTAAAAGCTTGTTATGCACCTGCTAGTATTGCTATATTAAAGGAGGCTCCTTGACTGTCCAGGGCCTGTCCATTCAGGAAGTGTTCTTTTAATGGTGTCTTGGTTTCTCTTGTGCCTTTGGTTATTTTATTCCTCAGTGATATTTGGGACTCTCCACTATGTGTAATTTGGTTTGTTTCTTGAGGTAGCCCTGAAAAGGAAAACAAGACAGACAAACACACAGGAAACAAAAGCACACAAATGCACAAAGCAAACCAAAAGGGGAAAGAAAAGAAAAAAAGGGAGGGAACAAAACAACAAAAGACAAAGAACAGTCTAAAAGCTAAAACCAGCAGTGGGGGGAGAGAAGAATGAGATAAAGGAAAATATATCTGGCAAGAATTGATCTAATTATAGCAATGCATCAATGTTGGTCTTTTCCAGGCTGGGGCAGGGAGGAGAAAAAGAAAAAAAAAAATGCAGCTCTCTAGCACAGATGGGCATGGTTTGGTGTAGGTATGTCTCAGGCTGCTCCCCCAGGCCCCACCTTGGTAGTTGTGGGGAGAAGAGTGGTGCGCCTTTTTGACCCAACCCACTCTTTTGGGTCCAATCTCCCTGTGCTGTGGGAGGGCCAAATTGTATTTTCCAAGCCCCGCCTCATTTCCAAATCCTAGTCCACACACTTTAATGATAATGCCTGAGAGGAGATGTATTCCTGCAGGCCAGGAGGCTTCCTAGCCTGAGATCAATCGAGTAGGAGGGTAGGGAGCAGTTTCTCCTGGTGCACCTGGGATCAGGGTGCTGAGCCCAAGGAAAACACACCAGCTAAAGGGGATGGATCTCTCTCCCTGTGCGCTGTGGGTACAGATGGGATGATAGGATCCCTCTCTGTCCTGGGCCGAGGCTTTTCTCTTCTCTAGAGACAGCGCTATGAGCGTTTTCAGCCTCTCTTTCTCTTCCCATCGTCTCTCTGCGGCTCTGCGTGCTCCCCAATGCTCTGCGCAGAAAGTGACTCCTCCCCTCCAAGCCTCCGGTCCTGGCCCATTTTTATCTTCCCCAGTTCACACTCACTCACGCACCTATGAGGCTTTCTTTGTGGACTTGTGTCTTTTCCTCTCACTCTTGTAGAACAGAGTATTGTGGCTTCAGTCCTTCTTAGTTTGATAGATGCGTGCAGGTGAGAATACAGAGCTCCCTACTTCTCCACCATCTTGTCCCCTCTCTGGAACGTGATTTCAAGTTGAAGTGGTGAGTCCATGACTTCCACAGAGGTCATATCTCAGGTTGCGTACATTTCTTTATCCTCTCTAAATACCTAAAGCCATCTTTACATAATACACAGAATTTTTTTAGGTCTCTTATATAAGTACAATAGGTTTTCCTTATGAAGTAA
The DNA here is from genome assembly GCA_004023785.1 of Mungos mungo. Classification (NCBI taxonomy): domain Eukaryota; kingdom Metazoa; phylum Chordata; class Mammalia; order Carnivora; family Herpestidae; genus Mungos; species Mungos mungo. Next base: position 27,519 of record PISW01011828.1, read on the forward strand.
ATATAAACTTTTCAGTGTCAACAAAGATTTAGATCCTTTGGCTATTACATAATGTGTTCTTATTCAATGAGTAATATTACCTGATTTTAATTCATAACTGCTCATTTTTCTAAGGCAGCGTCCTATGGATCTTCCAAACACACCACATTCTAACCTGTGTTCCCAATACTGGAATTATTTTTAATTCCTTTAAGGAGTTAGCTCTTCCTTTCTTAATAGCTTTTCAAGATTCTGGAAACTACATGACTTAATTCAGTTTGATTACCTTATGTATGAACCTTCAATATTAATGTTGCTAAAATGGTACAAAACTACAACGGTTTCTTTGCTAGTGGTACAGGTGCATCAGAGTAATCAGTACTGAGGCCTCTATGCCAGAAGGACATCAGTTGCCTGTGATGACTGAGGGCCTCAAACATATTTCAGGTTTGATGCCTTAGCATTTTAAGTTATAAATAAATCTTAATAATCACTCTTTTTCTTACTATCCCAAATACTTCCTAGCCATCTCTCTTGTCATGTACTTGATGTGAAAAAATTATATATTACTTAAATTCATAGCGATAAAAATTTGAATTAAGAAGGTCAAAGTATTATGTGGGGGGGGGAACCCTTAACGTTTGTTCCAAAGTCAGATGCAAAATTTTAATATCTTATTTGCATTTTTAGATCATCATTGTTCTGGTTCATTTTCATGTACTGTACATTCAGGCTAGGAGTTGTCAGGAGTAGATCTACAGCATTTGGGTAAAAAGCAAAAGAAACTATTTGGACCCATTTTTAAGGGCTCTTCATTTGAGTCTCTACATTAGTTGATTCATGGCATGCTGGCAGCCTGGCTTTTTCTGATTCTGCTTGAATATACTCTGGTGAAGAAAATTTTTGCTTCTGAAACTGTTGAAGGCTATGGTATCTAAATTCATAAGGTAGATTAAGTGGCAGGACTATGGTACTTTATGCTGTATGTTGTACTATTTAACACTGCAATAGTTTCTATGCCCTCAGCTGGAGGTATATGGTTCCAGTGCAAGAAAACGGACTAGACTGAATACTTCTAGATGTTTCCAATCCTGGAAGCTTGAGTTACCCTGTCTGGCAGAGTACCACCCACTGCTCTACATGGGTCTTACTGACAAGTTCAAGGACAGTGACTTTAAAGTATAATAAAGATGTTTGTCAATACCTATGAGAAACATTACTAGACAAAAAAAGTGGGTAGGCAAGACATTTATTCACTTACTGTATGACCTCAGTGCAACATGTGCCTACGATATAAACTGTAAACTCACAACTGATCAACACAAACTTTACAATGTGCAATACATGTAGGGATGTTTAGTGGATACAAATGTCACAAGTCTCCCAAATGGAACTCCAGGCTTCTTATTTCAATTTCTTAAAATACACAAATCCATGTTACCAGAGAAACTAAAACTAAATCTCATTAGTTTGTCAAACTTCTACTTCTCTAAAGATTCTTAGACTTGTACAGAATGAGATTTAAGCTTACGTTTAGATGTGAGCATTCTGGATTGACTTGAGGGGTCTGGAAACACATGACAAAGTTGACAAATGACCAAGTGGGATGGCTTCTACACATAAGGAAGAAAGTTTAGAGAAGGATCTCATTTAAATGTTCACCTCTATCCTGATAAAACTAAGGTATTCCCCCCACTTCTCTTACCTGGGCTATCAGGGCCGGGGTTAGGTTTACTAACAAGATCTTTCTTCTACAGAGCCAAACATTTTATAGCATTCACTATGAAGGTAAAGATCAAAAATACCTAGGATGATAATGAGTTATGCATTATAGTAATTATACTCACACACCTTCCTGTAAAGTTCATATTTTTAGAAAAATATATTATTGCATATGAAACCACAAACAGGCATTCTGATTTCAGCACATTCTTACTCAAAACAGTATATACAGTCCTATGAGAGTCAAAGTGTACTATAGATTCACACACAGGGGTTTCTGTGGTAAAGTCCCAGACATACAGTAATATATATACATGTTTATGTTCTAGGTCACCTCTCTGGGCACAGTCTTGCTTGCTTTCCTGGCATCAAGGCTCTGTTATACCAATGGAAGGAGACAGAACATACAGGCGGGTGGAGTTGCTTCTAGGCTGCCTCCTCAGCAGAGCAGTCGATCCCCGCGTAGGCAAACTTCTCATAAAGCGTAGTGTTCACGTAAGTCTACAAGAGCAAGAGTGGGTCAGAGACACCAGTTCCCCCAGGACTGCCTCCACACATGGCACTTAACAGGTATACCCCAGCTCCCTTAAGGTTTCAAGGAGTAGGTACCTGGGGGACATTTTTCTGTCCTCAGTTCCCATGTGTATTTGACAACTTTCTTCCTGAAATGCATCCCTCGACCTCAGCAGGTAAGATTTCAACTCTCTGTGTCCCCAGCCACTTTGTGCTGTCTCTTCATGTCCCTCCTAAAACATCCCATTCTCTACAGATCCTTTCTCTGCCCCCATCTCCCTGTGGGTGACCTCCCCCACATCTCTGGTTTCAGTACCACTTGGGTTGGGGTGACTTGCAATCTATCTCCCTCACCTAGACTTGTCTTTTCCACCTCATATCAGTGTAGCCAACCACCTGCTGGACTTTTATAGAATTCCTGCCCCTCCCCCATAAGAACCTGCACAGCAGGCTCTACTGTCTATTGGCTGCGTGTCCTTGGACATATCACTTTCACCTCTTTGTGCATATTTCTTCTACAAAATTAAAGGGTCAGGCCAAATTACTGATGAGGTTTCTTCTAGCTCACGTGCTAATTCTATCTGTTCTACCACATGTGCTTATCTTTTACAGAAATCTTATTACCTCTGAAATTGTAACTTGCTCAAAGTTAAGGACCAAGTCTTTTATGTTCCTCTAATACAAATGCTATGCCCAGAAATACTTGTTGACATGTAGCAGCCATTTTTTTAACCATAAAGCGCACATGAGGAATTCTGACTCGAGCCTGACCTGAACCCCATGCTCACCTTGCGTTCTTCTAACATCCTGTTTAAGGACACCAATATCTGGGCAAATGATGGCCTCTCATAAGGCTTCTCCCGCCAGCACTGTCTCATTAGATCATACCTTTGGAAACAAAGAGTTAAGCGGTTAACTCTATGACTGTGCTTCAGACCTGGGCATGACCTGGTGTGGAGTATGGAAAAAAGAGAAAGTAGCCATTCAATACATGGTCATTACGCCTAAACAGCAGCACAGAGTACAGCGCTGAGTTTCTATCGGGCCTCCCACCTTCCTCAAGTCCCCCTTTCTTCTGCCAGCAAATCGAGTACCATTCCCATAGGATCTTGGTCTCAGCTCTTCTAATTATCTGGAAAGAATTGAGTTGTGTGTTTAGGGCAACACACCCCTTGGAATACTGTATCTCTCAAAATGTTATTTCATTAAAAAAAATGGTTCCATGCTTCAATAAAGTTACAAAGTGACACATATTACACCTCCCTCTTAGGGATTAGCAGAGTAAAATCTTGAGAAGTCTTGCCATTAAAAACAAAAAACTTGTTTAACCTGACTTAACACTGAATTTCCCAAGGTGACCACAGAACACCTTCTCTCTACTATCATTTATTTACCTCTTGCACGTGCATGAACACAGTCTGGGAAGCACTAGTCTAAGACAGTACTCTCCCAAATGTGGTCCGAACCACTTGCATTATTAAAACGTGGATTCCTGACACCACCTCCCCTTCCCCAGAGTTATAGAACCAATGTCTGAGTGGGGCTCAAATTTTCACATTGGGAACAAGTGCCTCAGGGGAACCTATGTGCACAGAAGTCCATCAACCTAGCGTGGCCTAGGTTTATGGCCTCTTGTACCAGTACCATAATGAATAGCACTCTTTCTTAGACATGGCTAGGTTTGGACAATAAATTCTTTGCTTAACCTAGAGGCTTGTGCTTTCACATCATGCCAGTTAGGCATCAGCTAACTCAGATACTTTCGAGAATCGTGGTTTCATAAAAGCTAATAATTCTTCCCCTAATTCTTACTCCTGGAAAATAATCCTTGCAGAAGAGAGATTCTGTGACACCCCCCCCCAAAAAAATCTTTCTTTCTAATGTCACAGCCCTGAAATCTCTGTCCCCAATGTTACTCTCAAAATTTCCTACATTTATTCATGAATAATCTCATGAATTGGTTTCAGATCTTTTCTGCATTTGTTTCCTTTCATTCCAGCCTTCCTGATAATCATCACCTTAAATTCCTCCTGGAATTCTGTGCCTAGAAAGTACTCAATTCCCTGCCCATTACAGAATGGTGTTAGTTTAAGGAACTCCCCTTCTTTTTAGGGGGGTTATTTAGGATCTCACGTGTGCAGGTACAGGTATACATACACACATGTGTGCATAAATCAGGTAACCTCTTCATTAGAGTCACTCTGTCCAAGAGACACACAGGGGAGGATTAAGATAAACTGGCCCCAGGGTATGCAATGCCTGGGTGGCTCATTCAGTTAAGTATACAACTCAATTTTGGCTCAGGTCATCAATCTCAAAGTTCATGAGATTGAGCTCTATGTCAGACTGTGCTATCAGTGTGGAGCCTGCTTGGGATTCTTTCTCCCTTTCTCTCTGCCTCCCCACTCACTCTCTCTAAAAATAGACAATTATTTTAATGTTTCTTTCTTTTTGAGAGAGACAGAGACAGAGTACAAGCAGGGGAGGTGCAGAGAGAGGTGGAGACAGAATCCAAAGCATCAGCATAGAGCCTGATGCAGGGCTTGAACCCACAAGCTGTGAGATCACTACCTGAGCCAAAGTTGGACATTTAACTGACTGAGCCACCCAAGTGCCCCTACATAGACACATTTTTTACATGGCCCCAGGGTGCAGCTGACTTACACCTCATCATCACAGTTCAGAGGCTTCTCCAGTCTGTAGCCCTGGGGCAGCTTCTCGTACAACTCTGCGCAGGTCATCCCGCAGTAGGGGGTGCCACCTGGAAGACAGGAAACCGGGTTGCCCTGAGCCCCTCTGGTGAGCACAGTGTCTCCTGCCCCGGGCCTCTTGAGCCGAGAGACTAGGAGAGAGGGCATGTCAAGAGAGGATGCACACCCAGTGTAATCTTCCCCTCTGAGCAAACCCCCCACACATCACCGCTGGACATACGCCCCCAACAGTGTGCGGCCATTCCATCAGTGAACAGATCCAGAAGAGGGCTCCTTGCTTCCAGTGCGGTTTCTCTTCCCTGAGTCTGCCTGCACACAATGGACTCCTCTACTGTACTAATGGGATGTAACTTGTTCCTATTTGGAAGGCCACAGTCAGGTTTTTGCAATTCCTATTTTATCTATAATCTGTACTGCCCAATGTTAATTCTAAAATGTACATGTTTGGTATAGAAAACTTGGAAAATACAAAAAAGCATGAAGAAAGCAAACAATATTTGTATTCCTTTCCTGTGGAGTCCTTTCAGGTTTTTCATGTGTAACATGTAGAACATTTATAAAATGGGATCACAGTGTAAGGAAATTTCTGGGATTGGGCATGCATGTTTTCACATGCTATTAAATGGTCTTCAAAAATCACTTTTCATGGCTGTGTAACATACCATCTTAAAGTTGTAGAAGTGAACTTATAACAGCTCTGTGACATCTCTGTACAGAGACAAACTATAATGAAGTTCACAGCCACCAGGTCCTTAGTATTAAATATGACATTAGACACAGGGCTCTCAAAAAGAGAAACATGGGAATCAACACTCACACATGGAAACCCATCAAGTTCTATTTCCCAGTCCCATCTGGTGGTGCCCCAGAAAAATGGCCCCCGTGGAATCCCACAGTGAGGGGGCACCGGAGGGGTCCACTCTCACTGTCCGGAGTCTTGCCCGGTAGACCGACGTGGATACTCACCTAAGCTAACGATCTCCCATAGTAACACTCCGTAGGACCATCTGCAGGAGACACATTAGGGAAACCAGTAATCAGCAAACAGGTTGACCAGTCAATCTTCTGCCTCAAAAGTAAGGGTGACTGACAGTTTGCCAGAAAAGGGAATGTTAAATGTGTGCTCCCCAGGAGAGGGTCTTGTACATGGCCTGTGCTTATCTCCTCTTAAGCCAGGATCCTAACAGGGAAACAGTATCAGAGCCCCCCCTCACTTTAGGTGGAGAACACAAGCTGTACTGAGGGAAACAGGCGCAATTCTAAGCCGACAGACTGGAGTTAAATCCCAGCTCTGCCACCTGACACTCTTCTGACCTGGGACAAGTTACGGAACCTCTTGAAGCCTCTAGGTATTTTCTGCAAGTGGGAACACCAATTGCCACCTCAAAGTTATACAGAGATGATGGAAGAGAACATACAAAAGGCAACTTGCACACAGTGAGGACACAGTTCTTGCCAGTCCCCTGCCCTTCCCACGGAACAAGCTAAACTCCCCGGACAAGTCATCTCAAGCCACGGGCCTCAGTATTTCCCCCCGTCAATGGTCAGGAGGCAAGATGGCCTAAGTCTCACTCCCAGCCCTCCCTTCACCACCAGCTTGAGATTTGTCTCTGTTGGCTTGTGAGCAGACATTGTCCCTCGATCTGGCCTGTCTTTTGCCCCAGCCACGTCTGACCCCCAGCAGCTACTGTGAACTGCCTCCTACTGTTCTGGGTTCTGTGTGCTAGAGTCGGTCTGGGAAGTGGAGTCACAGGAATGCTCTGTATGCCCCTTGCTCCTCTGGAGATGGAGAATTCACCACGTCTCCTTGACAGGAGGAAACCCACAGCCTGTCACCAGTGATCTCACATCACACCCTGAACACTGTCTACACTGAGCCTTCATTCTGTAGCCTCCAAATTTATTTCTTGGGCTTACTACCTGTATTCCACAGATGGACATGATAGTCCTGCTTTGCTTTAAGACCTCTGTCAGTTGCTTATTTTTCTAGGAGAAAAAAATATCCCTCAACAATAAAAGGCTTACTCACACATCACTGTTGGTTGTGTACACACTGTAATTTAGTGACTCGATTGCCATCCAGCGCACCGGGAGCCTTCCCTGGAGAGAACAAAGTGAGACGCCACTTAGGCATGACGAGGACCCTTCCCCAGGCTCACAGCTTGTCCGGAGCTGGGTTCACTCAAGCCCACAGGGAACTGTGTGTGGAATTCCCCACACGTAAGTACAGCACGGTCAGAAGCTGCTGTTTGTATGCGTCCCACACACAAGAGTGTTCTCCAAGCCAAAGATGTGCAAGGAGTGTAAGTCCTGCTGACCTCAAGAATTCCCTACCATGGTTTTGTATAAAGAAAAATATTACGCGCGGGTATGTGTGTCTGTGCGTGTGGATGGATGTGTGTATTTGTCATAGGCATTTCATTGATTCACTTTGTGGCTCTCAGAGGCACTCAGAGCTTTGAAAGAGGAGAGAGGCAGAGCAACCGAGAAACTGCAATGTCGAAAAGACTCAGGTGATGTGCGGTGACCAACTGCGGCTGGAAGAGATGGGAGGATTTCCAGATAAGGGGACACGTGAGCTTGGTTCTGTGTGTGTAGGCGTCCTCAGGTGGGTCGGGGAGAGAAGAGCATTTCCGGCCAAAGGGAAGGTGTGCATACACATTAGTGGAGGAAGAAAGAACCTCCTATCGATGCAGTTACACTGACTTTGAAGACAGGATGAGACACACTCATTTGCCCTTTGGGGGCCTGACCCTGACTCCATCCAGGTTGTTCTCAATTTTTTAAGCATTTATTCATTTTTGAGAGAAAGAGTGTGGGTGGGTGAGAGAGGGGCAGAGAGAGGGAGATACAGAATCCAAAGCAGGCTCCACACTCTGAGCTGCCAGCACAGAGCCTGAAGCAGGGCCCAGACTCACAGACTGAGATCATGACCTGAGCCGAAGTCCGACACTCAACTGATTGAGCCACCTAGGCGCCCCCAAGGTTGTCCCCATTTCTTTAAGTCCAGCCTGGGGGAAACAGATGTGGACTGGACATTGGGAAGTTTAGCTTCTAAATTTTATTCCTAGTTTTGCTGTGATTTTGTGCTCCCTTCCCATCAACCCTCCCCAAGAATCACAGAAGCCCTACTGAGAGAGGGATGCCTTCCTCCTGGGGATTTGTCCAGGCCCTAAGAGCGGCATTTCAGCCTACAGCAGCCAGGAGGGGAGGCAACATCACGAGTATTTGGGGATCTTCTCAGCCCCCCCTGAAATGGGAGCAGGCATTCTCCTAGACCCCTCATCTTGAGATCAGTCATGCCCTCGATCCCAAAACTACCCCTGAAGATGCCATTATCTTTTAGGTCTTTCTGAAGTAGAGAGATTCTGAAGCTCATTCTGACCCTAACTCCCAATTGGTACATTAAGGTTCAGTTATAAAACTACCTCTTTGCAAACCTACATCTTTAGTGTGATCCCCAATATTCACTCCGTGCACACCTCACCCCACTGCACACCTGTTCTAGCTTTTTTTCCCCTGCACAGGAATTGGAAGAGTCATCGACATTTTCTGTCTTACTTTTATGTACCTGCTAGCTTCTGACCTCATGCCTCCAAATTACTAATTCCCATGTGCACTTTTTTATTATTCTCATTTGACTTCTTTTGGATCTGTCCATTTCCATCTGTCACTCTTGCTCCCTCCCTGGGTTCAGGCCACCATCTTCTGTTACCTGATGACAAGCTCTTAACTGATCTTCTTGCTTCAGAGTTTCAGTCCCTAAGGATCAGTTCTCTGCACCAAGGCCAGACTGATGGCTCACGATGGCAAATCCAAACAAGTGGGGTTTTTTTTTTTTAAGTTTTTCAATGTCCCTATTGTCCCAAGATCTCAAGTCCTTAGCTAAGACCAAAATCTTTAACTGGAATTCAAGAATTTTCAAGAAAGCCATATCCCTGTGGGGTGTGTGGTTGGCTCAGTTGGGTAAGCATTCAACTTCGGCTCAGGTTATGATCTCATGGGTTCTGGCTCCACACAGAGTTCACTGTAGTCAGGTAGAGCCTGCTTCAGATCCACCTCCCCCCTCTCTCTTTTATCCCTCCCCTTCTCCCTCCCTTCCTCTCTCTCTCTCTCTCTCTCTCTCTCTCTCTCTCTCAAAAATAAACTTTAAACAAAAGAAGACCTTATCCCCATTTCCTCCTCCCACCTTGAATTTTAATTCTTCTCTCTTTTCTGCATTACATTCCAGCCATATTGAATTACTTGTCCCCCAAATGTTTCATACTTTTTTCATACATTTACAGCACCCTCCAATTCATTCTCATATCTTCAATATCTATTTAACATTTGTAAAACACAAGAGTAAGCCTCCTCCAGGGAGCCCCTCATGATTGCCCACAGGCTCAGTTCAGTGTGCTTCCTCTGTGTCCCCATATGCACTCCTCCTCTGTGTTTTCCTTGCCCTCAGCACATACCAACTCTCTTTCATTATGAATCAACTATTTTTCATTATTAATGAACTTTTTGTTCATTATGCATCTGAGCTCTTTAAAGGTGGAGACTGTCCCAATTTATGTTACCCCCAAAACTAGCACAGGATTGAAACACTATAGTCATAAAGACACTGATGATGAGGGGTTGGATTTATCAATGATAATAAAACCCCAAATCACTTAGTACATTAGTTTGCAACATTTCCAATATTAGCCTCACCCTGGGGACTTAAAACACACACACACACACACACACACACACACAC
>PISW01011829.1:0-37190 GCA_004023785.1 Mungos mungo
TGCTTTTACAACACCAAAGACTTAATCATCCATTTCCTACATAAAAGGTAGCTACTTTTTGGCATGGACCTCAAGTATATTGTAGTATAGAGGTGGAATTTAAGGAAAGGTATTAAGCAGGCTGTGTTTTAGCTTATGGGCAAGTAATAAATTGTATCATTTATCTTGAATGTATCATAGATAAGCTGCTATATAACGACTGCCACTTCAGATAGCTGTGAAATTAGGTGATTAACTAGTTGTTACTTAACCTTCTAATTTCTGTATAAGTCTAATTACATGAAATAGAAGTTGGGGTTTTGATTTATTACTTTGCTTTTCTGTTTGGAGTGTCATTGTAACTACTGTATTGTAAATGATGGAAAATAATTGCATATGTTAAAAAATAAATTGTGTTATATTCAAAAAAATATAGTAGCTAATACTTATTATACACTTACTGTGTATAAATTCTATTCTAAGCATTTTAAATATATTATCTCACTTAATTCCCACAATTACTAAAAATCTACTACATTTTACAGTTAAGAAAACAGGTTAGTAACTTGCCTGAGATGATGTGGCTGGTAAGTGGAGGAAAGGAAACTGCTCGGAGGTCCACACCCTATCTCTCTCTCACAGCTTCTTTCTTTATAGAGAAAGATCACCCTGTTAAGACAAGTGAATTTAACTGAGAATCAGCTGAGAAAATTTTAGGTAACAGTACATATAACAACCCTAATGATGTTTTTTACTCCTTTGTCCTTTGGTGTTAAGAAGAAGATGTAATTTTACAGGTTTCACATCCTGATCAGGTGATCAAAGAAGTATCTCTTTGAGAACAGAGACTGTTAGTAAACGAGGAAAATAACCTTTCATGCTGTTGTGAAAATAGGACAACACTTTGTCCCTGTTACACCATCGGGCACTCCCTCAAAAGGCAGTGTAATTATAACAGGGCTATGAGGATCTCAGCTGCAGCTACTAGGTTTGCATGTCACCGTTCCCTTGGTTCAGCCAGTAGGAAGACAATGACCTCAAATGGAGTCAATTTTTTACTTTTGCAGTGAACACAAGCAGGATCATAATGTCAGATCTCTGTATTCCTGGTCCCACAGGATGACACTGAACCAGAGGGGCCAGATGACAAACAGCATCGGTAGTAGGTCATTCTGCTGTTGAGGAGCTAGCTCTCACCTATGGCCAAGTAGAGAGACTTACAAAGAAATCTGCAGTTGAGTCCCAAAGGGTGAAAGGCTGAAAGTCCTATGCCCAACTGAAACCATGGAAATGGATGAGAAATGGCCTTCTGACCAACTCCCACAAATTGGAGAGGTGGGAGAGGAACTGCTTCTGGCATTTCTGTGCCAGGCTGTTTATTGCTCCTTGCTGCAGGAGGAATCACAGGGCCCTTGGCCAAGATTCAGGTAGACTGCAGTCAACGCTTGCCCATGTCATCTGTATAGAGACATGTCACGTTGTCAGGAAGTGGCCACAGAGCTCTTCCCCTACACACTCTTCCAGATCTCAAGGTTTGGGAGGTTTATAAATTTCTTGGACCATTTTTAAAAGGCTAGCCAAACAGGGGAATTTGGATAGGCTAAGAAAGGGCATGAAGAAGATTACGTCTGCAAGATGATGCCTGGCAGACGTGTGGGCCCTCACCAGGCAACGGTATGCTGAAAGTCTTCTCAGTATAGGCCACACTGTGGGTGTGGATGGTCTGTGGTTACTCGTGTGGCCACAGGGCAGCTGCTTCTTAGAGATGACTCTGTCCCTCTCTCTGTAGTCATTCTAGGTCCCATCGCCTCATTTCAAGCCCTTCTTACTTCCATCAACATGATGCCTCAGTCAATATCCTCTCCAGCTGGCAGTCAGGTAACCCATATTTAATCTGTGGAGAGCACTGAATATCACCTGTTCCCCCTTTTTCAATTTATAATTGTGACTTATTCTACACCCTGCTTCTTTCCAGGCTGACCCTGTTGATTTTATATTACCTTTTCTTCTCTTCACAAAATTTTCACCTTATAAAACTAAAGCTTTGCTTTCAAAATAATTGTCTCTAGGAGCTTCAAGAGTCTTTCCCTTCCTGTCCCCTTCCCCGTCCCGCCCCCTCCCCTCCCTTTTCTTCCCTTCCTTTCCCTTTCCTTCTTTCTTGAGAGTATTTCTAAACTGAAACACCAAACTTTGACTTTCTTTCCATTTGGATTGCTTTCATTAAAAAACAGCAAACAATAGGGGCGCCTGGGTGGCTGAGTCATTTAAACGTCCAACTTCAGCTCAGGTCATGATCTTGCAGTTTGTGAGTTCGAGCCCTGTGTCAGGTTCTGTGCTAGCAGCTCAGACTCTGGAGCCTGTTTCAGATTCTGTGTCTCCCTCTCTCTCTGTCCATCCCTCACTCATGTTTTGTCTCTGTCTCAAAAAGAGAAATCACTTAGGCTATAAACAAACTTAGTGAATTCACTATCTGTTTTTTTTTTTAACTTGAAGTTTGGTCATTTATTTCCAACTCTATTTTAAAAATTCAGTAAAATTTCTGGTGTTTGATACAGCAATCTATGAGTTGTCTCTTTTGTGCAGCTACTAAATAAAATGCTTCTGACAGCTCCTGAGTCTAAATACACATCAAGAAGTATTATCTTTGATAAACAATATTTAAAGATAAGTCTTTTCACTATACTATTATTTGAAATTTTGTGACAGCTTATCAGCTATGTCTCACTCCTCGGTCAGCTGAGGGAAAGCTGGATCTTGATTCTATCTGTAGGACAGTAATGCAAAGTCAAGAGCACAATGTAAACCATGACTTATGCTGTATAGAATGGGTCATCATCAACTCTAATACAGTGATGGATAATTGTGAGTTAACAGGGGTACGCAAATGAAACTTTATTTCTAAGTGTGTCTGTGAGGGTATTTGCTGATGAGATTGGCACTTTAATAGATGGACTCAGTAGATTGTTTTTCCCAATGGGTAGGCATCATCCAACTCACCTAGGGCCAGAATAGAACAAAAGGAAGAGGAAAAAGGAATTTCTAGCTTTTGCTTCTTACCTTTCTCCTGACCTTAGAGTGGGTTTTATGCCACGTGTTCCCCTGGGTTTCAGGCCTTCAGACAAACTGAATGCATTTTGAATGCTCAGTGCCTACACTGTTATCAGACTGACTCATGTACATTTTATTCTCCAAAAATGGTTCTAATACTATTACCTATTCCACAAGTTCATCCACAGTGTGACATTGTCACTTCCCTACATCAAGGCATGGAGACTACTTCTGTACTCCCTTGGATCTGATGGCTTTGGCCAATATAATGACAATGACTCCAAAAGAATTCTAGGCTTAGCTCACAAAACTGGCCTAACAACTGCTTTCTATTCTTGAGACTCTGGAACTCATGAAATACAAGAAAGAGGAGGCCTCCTGAGAGAGAACTCAATATAAGAGACTGTAAATTTCATGGGAGTCTTTATTCTTAAGCCAACATAACCAGTTAATGAGCTTTAAGCCACTGAGTATTTTAAAGTTCTGAGCCACCACGTGAGACGTCTAGCCTATTCTACCAGAGAGAGATCATATAGAGAAACACTAAGGCACCATCTTGGATGGGCAGTTTAGTCAAGTCTCTGGATAACTTTGGATAGGACGTTACACTGTTATGATAGGAAGATTCGATTTGGTAGGCAAAGAGGGAAAGAGAGAAAGACCTCAGGACCTGAGGTCACTGGGTGGGGAAAAACATATTTTGGAACAATGATGGGAGTATCTGACCACAGCAAACCCCCTCAGGGGTAATGTTCCTCTTAAGAATATAACAGACACCACCTACTCCCCCTGAGGAATTTGACAAAAGACCTAACTAAAAATAAGTAGTGGACCATAAAACATATGACCCACAAGAAATGATATGGCCATAGGCCACCCCTCATACAATGGAATCGACCCAGTCAAGAATGGACAACCCAGCACGCAGAGCCATCAAGCCAATAAGGGTAGGACCTGAGAAGGAACAAGGCAGAAAGGAAAGGAGGGCTGACCTTGTTATAAAACAAGGTCTCTTGCCTATTGTGACAGGCATTCACTTTCTAATGCCCCCTTCCTGGAAAGAGAGCTTTTGTACTATTCTTACTTTCTGATCTTAAACTCTAATAAACTTTGCCTGCTTCTCATTTTGTGTCCACCTCTTCGTTCTTTGAAGTGGCGAGACAAGGAACCCTGGGTATCAAGGTAAAAAAAAAAAATCTTGCAACAATTTCCACTCTCTGAATGTTCCAAATGAGAGATCTCAAGTGAGGACCTCATAGCTAAGCCAAATCACCCTAGAAAACCTTGAGTGAAAATAATGTATTGGTGTTTTAAACTATTAAGTTTTGAGGTGGTTTGTTTCATAGTAACAGATAACTGCAACAGGAGCTGAAAAGTACAGAGAAACTCTGGGTTCGTGAGAATCAAGAAAGTTACGAGAAAAGAGCTAAAATAAAATAACATAATGCAAATAAACACAAAGTTAAAAACTAAAAATGGAGAAGACTAGATATTCTGCAATTTGGTAAGAAAATATTAGTATGTGTCCAATTCACTGAATAACTAGCTGGTAAATGTTGCCATGTTCTGTCTCTTAAGAAGATTCTTAGTCTTAAAAAACAGAATGGCAACCTCTGAAAAACATTATTTTGAGAATGAGAGATATTTCCCCCCTTGAGGTAACACAACAAAGTTTTGCAGCCATTTCCAGCAATGTCACCATGTCCTGAAGGAAAAGGCTGGTGTCATTATAATTATGTTTTAACTACATCCTATGAGTTACATTTTAAGGTGTAATAAGACTTCTTTCTAATATAAAAATAAAAGTAAATTATATTGACATGTCTTCTCTTTGCTAGTAATAGCTGAATGAGTAAACAAATAGCCTGGAGAAATGAACACAGCTAGCTTCATGCTCTTCTGTGACCTTTCATGGTTCTATGTCTGGCTGAAATTTTTATGTACTCCTGCTGAAATTCTCAAATACTGAGAGGAAAAAAATAAAAACTAAAAATAAAAATAATTTTAGGGTAGATGAGCAAGTTGGTTGTAAGTGATGTTTTAGAAAAAGTGACCTCTTTTTAAACTTGGGATGAATATTGATATACACATGAATGAACATATTTAAAACAGAAACATTTTCTGCTAAACACAGGGTAAGACTCCCAGCACACCCATTCTGGACTCTATTCTGAAGATCAAGGGGCATTAAATACTTCCATGAAAAGCTTAAAACCTTGACAAATCTTTAAGGGTTTATCTCTATGGTAAAAGGGAAATTACTCAACAAGAGCCCCTCTTTTCTAATCACAACACTGTTAATGACTCCCCCACTGATTTGGAGGGGAAGTGTATATTTGTTGTGTACATAAATTAGGAAATAAGGAATTTCTATATATACATTTTTATGATATATATTATGTATTATAATATATTGACCTCTAACTGCCTAAGACGATACAGAGAAATGTGTTACAGAATAGTGCTAAAAATAAGTTGAGGACCAGTATCCCAAAAGATAAAACTATTTGCTATAATATTAAATAAATATATATATATAATGGCAATTGGCCTAAAGCACAAGTACAGGGAAGACAGGTGTAACATTCCAGAAATGGATGGGAATACAAAACAACAAAACAAAATAATGAAAACCTTAGTCCTGGATAGAACTGACAGTGTAGGCTCCTAGTTACCTAACATTTGATATGATTGCTCTCAAGTGAAGTGTAAGAAACGAAAAAGCCACCACAAATGAAACACGTTCCATGGATTACTATCATCTTAAAATCTCTTTAAGGAGCAACTCTGGGTCAGCGTGACCCAGGAAAGCCAGGCTAAGTACATCATCTGTGGAAACGTCCATCCTGGAGCCCTCAGCCAAAACCCAGAAGAAAGTCCAAGCTCCATTTCTTGTCCTTCTCTATTGCTTCCTGGTTTTGTTTTATTTTCCAGTTAAATACAGACGATGTGTCTGTATTTCTTTCTTTCTACACAGAATGCTAGTCTTTATCTTTGGTTATTCGTTCTTAACAAATGTTTTGGCAAAACTGTTTATGACACAAAAAAATTTAGTAACCTTTAGTTTCATAGTTCAAGCTTAACTCAGGGGCCAAGTCAAGGGAGTAGAACACTTCTGCTCCACAGAACTTTAGCAATGATCATTTTAATTCCCCAACCCCACCCCCAGTTTCTTCTCTGCAAACTTACAACCAGAATAGGCTCTTTTTCTTCCTTCTTTTGTCAATTGCAGGTTCTAAATTTAAGGCCCCCTTTTTTTTTCCGAGGCTTTGAATTCATTTTAACTTAGGGAGCATATATATTTAGCTACTGACAGTTTACTCCTCAATAGGAACTGTAGCTAAGCAAATTTTTTCTCTTAATTTTTCTATTAAAATTCAATGCATTTTCTCTCACTGAACACACACATTCAGATAGAATTAAACGTTTTCCCATAAGTGAAATTAAGGAGAAATACCTTACGGGTTCTAGGCAGTTTCACCCGGAGCATGTCTACCGCAAGCATTTCTGCCTCAAGCATTTCACCGCATAATTAATCGACCGTAAAGCAACTTTGCCGTAAAGGATACAATCACGAAAAATAAAAGGGGCATTCCTTAAAGAGGGCATAATGAAACATGAAAATTGAATACCAAAATTAAAAACACTTTGTTGCGAAATACAAAATACTTGAATATATTCAAAATACATAGTGTAGATTTGAGGCATTATTGCAGACATAACTGATTTTGTTTGTAGATTATACCTAAGCTTTTGTTATCAAAGCCCTTCATTTATAGTACTTATTTTAGTACTTCATTTATATATTTGTTTTTTCGCTTGATGATTCATCTCATTGGGCATTACACTTTCTCTTTTTTCACTAAAATATCTTCCTTCATTAAGAGAAGTATCAGTTTCCAGGAGCACCTGGGTGTCTCATTTGGTTAAACATCTGACTCCTGATTACAGCTCTGATCATGATCTCCTGGCTCCTGAGTTTGAGCCCCCCACCCTGTAACCCGGCTCTGTGCTGACAGCTTGGAGCCTGGAGCCTCTTCTGATTCTGTGTCTCCTATGTTCTCTGCCCCTCCCTATCATGCGTGCGCGCTCGCTCTCTCTCTCTCGCTCGCTCGCTCGCTCTCTCTCTCTCACTCTCTCTCTCTCTCTCTCTCTCTCTCAAAAATAAATACACCTTTAAAAAAAGAGAGAGAGAGAGAAGTATCAGTGTCCAAATACTAGGATGCATACTGTCACATGTCGGCTAGTAGATGTCCCTCAGTACTAAGGGAAACATGGGTTCAAACCTCTGCATCATTGTATAGGCCATTATGAGGACTAAGGTTTAAAAATATAAAAATGGGAGTGCTGTGTCAATGGAGAAATCAAACCAATTAAGTCAAACTTTCAACCAAGAAAGCACATTTAAGAAACATCTGAAACCTTAAAATATTATCAGTGAAAGGCCAACAAATATTTTCAAAGTCTGTACCATATATGAGGCACGAACCAGGTGCTTACTCTTTCAACTGCATAATTCAAAAGTATAAAGTTAATTCGGGGCACCTGGGTGGCTCAGTTGGTTAAGCAACCAACTCTTCCCTTCTGCTCAGGTCATGATCCCAGGGCTTGTGAGTTAGAGCCCCAAGTCGGGATTGTGCTGACAGCACAGTGCCTGCTTGGAATTCTCTCTCCCTCTCTTTCTGCCAATCCTCCCTCTCCCCCCATCAGGCACTCTGTCTCTCAAAATAATAAATAAACTTTAAAAAAAGTATAAAGTTAATATTATAGAAGAATGTAACACCTGTAAACACTGCAAACTTGCTAACTGTAACAGAAACTACTGAATAATTCATTGCTTTAATAGAATATTAAAATGAGCATTTAAAAAATGTTTACTTTTGAGAGGTAGAGAGAGAACAGGGAAAAGGCAGAGTAAGAGGGAGACACAGAATCAGAAGCAGACTTCAGGCTCTGAGCTATCAGCACAGAGCCCTACATGGGGCTCGAACCCGTGAACTGCGAGATCATGACCTGAGCCAAATAAAGTTGGATGCTCAACTGACTGAGCCATCCAGGTGCCCTTAAAATGAGCATTTTAGTGGTATTTACATCTGTCTACTCTTTATACAGCTTAGTTTCAGTCTTGCAGTTGACTGAACATTCTTGCTTGTCATTTCCTTCCTTTACTTCTATTTCCTTGTTAGCTTTTTTCTATATCACCCAAATCATTTACACTTTGCTGAAATTCTGGTCATTATAACTTATAACTTATGATTAGAGAAGTAGCCCACCTGATCCTCTTAAATTTCAACTTTATTATATCTTTTAATGTTTCATTGCTTTTGTTCCTCTTATCAAGTCATAAAGGAGACATGGTAAGGAAACAAACAGAAGACAGAAAGGAGATACAGAAAAATGTCATTTATTATTTAATGATAGGAAGAATGAGTCGATGGGTAGCCATCATTTATTTATCATTTAATATTGCATTAATTTAATGAGATGACCTTATGAAATAGTATTGTGCAGTGATTTCCAAACCTCACTTTTGGGCTTTTTATACTTGCTACATCCTTGAACCTAAGCAAGTTACTTAACCGCTTTATGACTCATTGCTGGAGTCAGGATGATAAAAAACAGTACTAACAGCACAGAGTTGCCGTAAACGTCATATGAGTTAATGCACCATATTCAGAATAATGCTTGAATCATAATAATCATTCAACTAAAGTATAGCTTATTACTATACTCCTCACTTTCAGACAAAAAATTTGAGGCTCGAAGAGTTCAGTTTAGTTGCTTATGCCTCTGACGATAACAAACAAGTGGTGGAGTCGGGATTTAAACTCAGGTCTGTTTGACTCCAAAGCTACTAGAGTTAAATGTTTCCATCGTTAATGATAACACTCAAATATTCTAAAATCTGTGGTTGAATAGTAATTAATCAACAGTGGTTTCAGCCCCACAGCTCAATTTCTAGTCCTAGCAAGTGTTTTAAAAACCAGTGCCAGACACTCAAAAGGACCTGCAAAATTTGGACAAAACAAAAATAGGGATTCAGCCTAAACTAGAAAAGACGCCATTCTCTCAGCTACAGCTGTCAAAGAACTGTTCTGTTTTATTTTGGTTTTTGTCTGTCTGGGAAGTTAGGAGAAATTGGGAGTTTACATTTAAATCTCATTATATATAATTTATAGTTTGCTAAAATTGTGTTTAGCCAAAGGTAGTTCTTATCCTTTGGTGTGAGTTAAATAATTCTTACATTATCATTCATTGATGTTTCACATATAGTTCTAATTTAAATTATTCCTCCAGGTATTATAATATTTTTAGCCTGAATTATTGCAATCATTATTTTGGCAGACAGATTGGGCAAAAGAGGAGAGCAGACAATTCCCCCAGAAAGCTTTATTCTAATATGAGTGTGCTGCTGTTTCTGGTGAAAGTCAGTGTCCTAAATAGACCGTTCCATAACATTCGTATCCAAACCCAAACTCTCAATGTTCCTTCCCAAACCACTTCTGCAGTTTCTCCTATATGAATAAAAGACAACTTCATTCTTCCAGTTGCTCAAAACAAAAAACTTCAGAATCATCTTTGATTCTTTATTTTCTTTCATAATCCGCATCTGGTGTGTCAGCAAGTCCCATTGGCTTTAATTTCAAAATATATCCAGAACTAGACCAATTCCCCTAATCCATTATGCCATCACTCCGATTCAAGTTCTAATTATCATTTGCCTGGATTTCCTCAAGAGCTTCCTAACCCAACTCTGCCTTTCCTTACCTCGGTTACTGCTCTGTCCCAAACCTCCAAGGGTTCCTTCTCACTCAGCGTAAAGTCAAGAGCCTTGCAATGATCTGTAGGCCCTATGTCATCTGCCATCAACTACCTTTTTGACCTCATTTCCCACTCTCCATTCTTTCCAGCCAAACTGCCATCTTTTCTGTGTCTGGGAGAAGTCAGCAGGCTCTTGTCTCTGGTGTTCTCCTCTTTTCTTCTTTCTACCTTTCTTCTTCTTCCCCTAGAGGTTATATGTTTATAGGGCTCTACTCAAAAGTCACCTTTTCAGTAAGGCCTTCCCAGGACCTTCCTATCTAGTATTTCAACCCGGTGTCCCCATGTCCCCACCCCCAGTGTTTGTCATCCCCTCTCTTTGCAATACTTTTCCTTTTCTCACTTAGTCTGCGTCACTACGTACATAACATATTTTACTTATTTGTTTTGTTTATTGTCAGCCTCCCCACCAGATTATAAGCTCCATGAATACAGGGTTTTTTTTCTGCTGCTTCACTTACTGCTGTTTCCCCAGTGTCTGTCACATAAATAGGAACTCAATACATTTTTGTTAAATGGTGTTGAATTGAATTCAAACAGAATTGAAATTATAAACTTTCTACAGAAAAGAATAGCTAAAATGTTTTCCACTATGAACTTGTTATTCAGAGAGTCATATTTAATAGTTCTGAAATCAATTTTAATTATCTGACAACATCATACACCAAACTGGGGTATTTATATTTTCTGTTTATCCTACTTTCTGGAACATTTGATAGCAGCTTTTTACCACAAAAACATTTTTAGATTAAAATTACCTTGCCCCCTATGGTTATCTGTGGGCACTGGTAACAAATTGTTTGCTAGTGCTAAGTGAGTCTATGCTGATTGGCCACTGGGAATTCTAACAAACTTTAAATTTCAGCAAAATTTACCCAGAGACTGCTAATTCTGTGGAAGAAGCCAGGTATTCTGAAGGTAAAAGATACCAGGTAATTTGGCTCTCTTGATATTCTTGATAGCAAACAACTTTGTAGTATAGTTTAGATTTTCAAGATCTATGTCATCCAGGTAGGGAGATTGCTTTTGAAAATAAATGTATATTGAAAGTATTCTCTACTCAGCACAACTGTGTAATATTTAGTGCTTTGTTTTCTAAAATATAAACTGTGTTACCGGGTTCTGGAAATTATCAACTAGAGTGATTGGCTTGTTAGCAACTTCCTCTTCAAGTGTTAGCTTTATCAAGACCCACAGTAACTCAAAGACTCTGCTTTTACTCTATACCTTCACTTACAAACCAGAATAAGGAGAATGGGTCATATTCATAGTTTTAAACCTCATCTGCGCAAATATTTCTACTGGTCAGCATTAAGTCATTTTATAAATGACTTGTGCTGATTTCTAAAATGCTTGGATGGCTAAGTTATAGTTAGAATTAAGATCCTAAAATTTGTTTTAATTTAGAAGAGAATAGCCTAGAATTTTAGAATATGTTTAATAGTTACATTATTTCTCCAAATAAAAATTTTTACCTTGAAATGTTTAAATATTGCAACAATCTTTAATACATATACTAACTTGCCACATATATGTTTATATATATTTCATTTCTATTAACTGATTTCTTTGCTTCTTAATATTGGACAGTTTTCTTTTTCACATTAGAATAATTAGACATGTGAAAGCTCTTAAAGTTCTTACGCTTGGATATAAATTATACATTTTTAAAAATAAGAAATGGACAACTGGAGGAAGGATGTTTGTATATACTTTTGTGTTTTATTTATTATTAGGACTGCAGTTCATAATTGGCAATGCTTTAGGATAAAATATTATTGTCTCTTTGCAGACAGTCTTGAAGATGCAAATTGTTTGTTTGGGACTGCTTCTTTTCGGCGTGACCTGGGCAGCACCAGTAAGCATTTACGAATTCAGTTATATGCATCATATTATCTCTTGCTCTCTTTATTATTTTTAAGCAATGTTTATTTGAATTAGTAACCCTTACTTAGTTCAGTTGCAATAAAGTACTAGCAATAACAAAGCATCCAGAACTCGACACAAATGTCTGACATCAAGGAGGACCTCAATAAACATGTGCTGAATTACAAGATCTCAACATGTTCCCTTTTAAGAAATTCCAAAAAGAGTATTTTTGAGAAAATTAATAACCAGTGTTTTAAATGAGTTAATTTTAATGAGTAAATGCTCAGGGACCCAAATTATAACTAAAGAACTTCTTAATATTTTACTAAAAACTGAAAAAAAATGAACCTGATTGTTTTAAGGTTGACCAACTAGATTTTGTATAGACATAGCAATGGAAAGAAGCCAGACCTTTTCTGTAATTCTTGCAACACTCCAATCCTGTGAAATGCTGCTAATGATTTTCACTTCATCAGCAAGGCTAAAGATGGGAGAAAGGACCTCAAAGCTTAACATAAATTGAGATGCAATTTCCTTTTCTGTCTTTTCTTCCCTCTGATTCACCCAGATGGGTACTCAGGATGTGACTAAATGATCTTATGAAAATGCTGAGTGCTACCAATATTTTCTATAGTGTAGATGCAGTGCTAATTAGATAATGTCTGAAAAGCATCCTAGCTTTTCAGAGCAACCATTTCAGTTGGAGAGCATGGAAATAAGTAGTCATTCTGTTGCCGGAAGTACTTAAATATAGGTCTTGAGCAAGTGACTGACCACTTAGGTAATCCAGTGATGAGCACGAACCGTCTAGTGAGGACAGTAGAAGTTGAGGAGAGCGTGGCCCCTCTTAGCACATATCCTTTCACGGTCCTGCGGTGGGCTGTACTGCTTAAAATAGACATCTGCCAGCCCCAATCCACACAATTCAGCTCAGTCATCACCACAGAGGCATATGCTTAGGCATGACGGGGGTTGACTGGGTCTTGCTGACCCAGCTCAATCCCACCAGCTGAGGATGAATCTATTTCGAGCAACACATTCCAAGGAGCAGCTGGAATGACACCCTCTGACCATCTTCCAGTAAATGCTTTGTCAATATCAATCCAGTTACCACTGGTTAAGAGAGAGAGCCAGCATCTTTCCCGGAGGGAGATACAATGCCTTCTGCATTACAGGGCCACATTCAAGCGTGGGAGAATTGCAAAGTGAATGTGGGGGAGAGGGAAGGATGCATATTTCAGATGAAAGAGGCTCAGCAAGGACATAGAGACAAAATTTGTAATTATGAATGGCTAAATGTGATGTTTTCTCCCAGATATATAGATCTCATTTGAGCAATTACCTCAATTATTTAATAAGAGATTGTAGTATCAGAAATTAGTATATATGGAGTCACATCTGTTTCAGAATTACAATCCAGATTCAAACTGTAGGGGAAAAAGGAGTTTTCCTCAACCCTCTTTGGATCTGTGGCTCAGTCAACAAATTAAACTTACAAAAACAGATGAACAGGAGAAAAGCACACAAATGTTATTAAATTTCTACATGCACATGGGAGCCTTCACAAGGGAATGAAGACCCAAAGAGGTGACCAAAACAGAAAGCTTTCATACCTTTTAGACAAAGAAACAATTACTTTGTGAAAATTTGATAAGGTAAAGGGGTTTGGGTTGGTAGTCCAACGAGGACTAGGTAGTCCTTATTGTCCTTAATGAGGGAGATTAAGTTAGTTTAAGAAAATCTGTTGCGGATTCTTCTTCTGGTGCCATCTCTGAACTGAAAAGAGTCTATCTCCAGTAACAGGAGAATTGGTTTCCTGCCTTGAGGCAGAAAAGGGAAACTTATTTTGCATTTCTCCTTTTTAATTGCTTTTAGTTCAACATAATTTGTTTAAGTTTTTTTATTTATTTTGAAAGAAAGAGAGAGAGAGAGAGAACACAGAGGAGGAGCAGAGAAAGAGGAGGACAGGATCCTGTACTATCAGTGCAGAGCCAAACATGGGGCTCAAACTTATGAACTGTGAAATCATGACTTGACCTGAAGTCAAGAGTCAGATGCTTAGCCAACTGAGCCAACTCAGGTACCCCCAGTTCAGATCATTTTTATGTCAAAGAAGCATATTTTGGGGATGACATTCTGGTCTCCTTCAAAAAGAAAATTTGAAAATGGAAGAAAACAGAAGATGGTTATTGGGCCATGCAATTCAATTAATATTCATCAACATGCAGTTAGACTACAAAGACTCTGTTATAAGTTACATTAGTATTCTATACTATCAACTGAAGTTTTTAATTCATGTGTATGTGTGTTCTATAATAAGATGCAGAATACCCCAAACTGTTGGTTTTTTTCACTTGCTTAATATCTACCCATCTCATTTTTAGATTTTCTCTTTCCTATAGCCCCATATTCAGAATTATTTTCACTGTCTTGATATTTTTGAGAAATAATACAATGATCTAAACTTACATGCACTTAAAAATTTATTATTTTAACCTTGGGGCTTTGAGATAGAGAATTAGGTTAAAATATCTCCTTCATTTCTATGACTACCATCAGCTGTTTAAGTGTAGGCAACTTTGTTTCTTCTACTGCCTACATAGATGTAAATTTGACAGCTTACAAACTATAAAGTGCTATGTAAATATAGGTATTATTGACAAACTATTTTTGTTTCTAGCATGTAATGAAATGTTAGGCAGATCTGCCTTGGAGCCAAGCCAGTAGCACACGTTTAGTAAAGTATTGCATTTATTTCTAAGACAATTTTCTCAATCAGGGTCCAGTTAGGAAAATAAAACTCATAACAGGGTGTTTAATAGAGGGATTTTATTTGGAGGATAATTATGAAGTAATAGGACAAAGAGAAAGAGCAAATCAAGAGAGGTGAGGCAACCCAAGTTGAAGCTCCTACCACCCCTGGGGCTGAAGACACAGGAGGGGGTGCTGTTCTCTGTGCCCTGAGTAGGGGGAGGGGCCTCAGTGAAATAGGACCACAAAAAGGTGGGTCCATCCCAGAGATGCACCCAAAACAGAGAGAGCCTTGGCCTCTCTCTCCTTCTACCCTTCAAGCTAAGGTTAGACCTCCCATCAGCCAAATTCAGACTGAACCCAGATGGCAAAGGAGTTTGGGAAATGTAGTTTGTAGAGGCCATCCCAGAGAGAGCAAAAGTACAATATCTGAAAAGATAATTGCCTATATCTTATTGCAGAGAAATATAGAGTGTTAAGATAAGACCTTTTTATTTCATCTTTCTCTTAAGGGTTTCTCTCTCTTCTATGACTAACAGCACCATGACGCCTGCTTCCACTTTAGCACATGCATTTAAACACAAACTAATCCCACCCATTGGTTCCTCTTCCCAAATCTGAGATAACCTAGGAGATTCAAAAATAAATAAGAAAATTAAAATACTGGGACTAAAAGAATTATGTCTGTTCTTCCACAGCAGGCTTGCTCCAAAATTCTCAGGTCCTCATCTGCATGCCCTCCTGTGACACCCCAATTTTAGCCCCAAATCCAGGAAGAAGCTTCCTGGAGGTATTCCCTCCAGGTTTCTGGCCTTTCTCCACCTCAATAGCTGCCTCTCGCCCCAGGTACTCTCAGGATCTTTGGATACTTTCATATCAGATCAAGAGAAAGTATTTGTCCCAATATGTAGGCTGCTCCATTTTCCTTTCCCTGAAAGAAATCTCTGCTCAGGCGACTGGCAACAACAAAGTCCCATTCCCGGATGTGATCCTACCCCTTACGTACAGGGAGATCGTTTTATTCTTGCAGCATCATTAGCAACAGCAGCTCTTTGCTCATACAGCAATTACTAAACTTACACAATCAACGCACACGGACAATCCACACTGTCAGATTCTGATTTCAGTTCACTGATACTAAACAACTCCCCGTGTGCCTTTGAAAACTTCTTTTTCAGTTGGTATCAGGGACATCCATGCTTCCACATCTGGAGTGGCACCCTTCCCCCCAGCTTGGCAATTCTCCTGTGCCTGAATATGGTTCTGTAATGGAGATGGCCTTGTCTCCCTCTGGTGGAGGAATGCTCCCTCTTCTGTAAGAACGAAAACAAATATAAATGTAATCTATGCGTCTCCTTTGGTTGGAATGATTTTCCACACTGAATAGTACAACCCAGTCAAAGAAAAAATAAATGAGACAATTATTGTGTGCAGAAGTGGATGAAAGAATGAATGTTTGGTGAAGTTTTATTTCTTGTTTCCTTCCAGACATTTCAACCACAGGCTGAGAAAACTAAGGAAGACTGTGTGGAAGAACAGAGGGTAAACAGAATTATTCTTCTCAAATAAACCTATTTCAGCTCTGCAAAGAAAAAAGTCATGAGGGGAAATTTTTAACTGTCAAAATATTCTTGTGCACTTAGAATGAAAATGCAAAATTATACAACATAATTTGGCACTTAATTCACACAATGTGTGGTAGAAGAGAGAAACATTCTGAGTTGGGATTTGTTTCTCTTCACTGTGATTTCTTTCTTCAGAGGGAGAAGTGAGTAAGATTCCTGGTGTATTATTAGCAAACTATTTTCCCACACACGTACATGAGAACAAATCAACAAATGAGGGAGAAAGCGAAAGACAGGGAGTTAACAAACCTTATTGGGGAACTCTTTGTTTACCTGGAGTTAGTTTTCCATAGGCATCCAGAGAGTTAAACAAGGACCCTCGGCTTTTTATGTCACCAAATTGCAGCCTACCACGGTTTCTCATGGCAGTCTCAGAAAATTCTGTTCTAGGTCCTAATAATCTTCTGTTCTTTATCTCAGCTGAGAATTACAAAGGCAAATACTGCAAACATAAGAGAGCCCGAATGTTCATGCTGTGAGTTTTTTCCAGTTAGACATCAGACATGAATACTGTAAAACCTGCATTTCTCCTAATCCTTACAAGCCCTCCCACCTGAAAATATTTCCAAATACTCCATTTCCATTGAAACTTGGTAATAAAATGAATAGACCTTGGAGAGAGAGAGAGTAGTTGATAACTATCATTAGAGAAAACGGATTTACAGGCACGTAGAAAAGAAAGGGACAAGTTCTATCCATAGAAGCTGGCTGACACACGCTCTCCTGTGCTTATAAGAAGCACTATTTGTCAGAGGCAGAATTTGGCCTCACCTAAGTTAGAGTATCTTGTACAACCAAAGAGAGAGCCAGAAAATTTAATATGATATAAACACATCTTAATATAATGTTATGTTTTTGTAGATAATGTACAAAGGCCACCATGAGAAACATGGATATTATATTTTTAAGTATGTTTACACATCACCTGGGAGGAAAAACCAAACTGACATAAAGGTAAGCTGAATCTCTGAGTGAAAATCCTTCTCATGCGCCAAACTCTGGACTAACCCTGGGGGGGATCCATAGAGGAGACAAGTTTACTTTTGATTACTCTGGCTTTTTGTCTGTGGCTCGTACCTGTGTCCTTTTCCCACAGTCCCTGGCTCCTTAAGCATTTCTTCTATAGAACTCTGTGTTCCAGACTTTTCTTGACACAGATGGCTCGCCCGGCACCCTGGCCCATATCCTGCCCTGCTTTGGGACCTGCCCCTGCAGATGTGGTACTGTGGGCCCCCAATGCTTGTGACTTTTTCTTATTGCTTCTAAGTAACACTTGGTCTTTTATAAAGAAAGTTTCTGAGCATATTCTATCATATGCTCTAATGGTGAGGACTAGATGACTAATAGGGGAAATCATTTTAGCCTAAAGAGTGACATGCTTTAGGTCCCCCCTTAAATTCATTCTACTGACGACTCCATCTGAGTCAGGATGCTTGGAAGAGAAAGAATAAGAGCCTTGTCCCTGGAATAGGACAATAATTCTTTTCATTCAGTCCCTTCTTGCAGATTCATTGGCCAAAGAGCTGGAAACAGCTTAAAATGCCATCAACAAAAGGACTATTTACTTTTTCCAAATCTGGTTTCATTTCCCATGAAAGTAGTAGTTTCTCTTCAGAATGTTATTTTGTTCTGCTCATTATTCTTTAGATGGCATCTCTAAGACTAGCTGCCCATTACATTTATTTGTTACATCAAGCAAATTAAAACTTATTTGTTGTTATAAATATATGTTGAGCTCTTCCTATGGTGCAAGATACCATGTGAGACAAAATGATTGAGAAAAGTTAACTCTTTCTCCCCAGAAACTTAGAAAAGAAAAAAAAAACCAAAAAGCACTTATAAAAGTCATTATAACTCAGGACAGAATATGCAAAGTGCTGTGGGAATAGTTAACCCCCCCCCCCAAGCCATGCTTTTTGGGGCTTGGAGTAGAAAAAAGATTAGCTCCTAGTCTGGTGTTTAGGGAAAGCTACATAATGGACATAATTGAGCTGGCCTTTGAGGATGAGTAGAATTTGAACAAATAAGTAGGTGAGAGAGGCCATTCTCCACAAAAAGAATGCTATAAACCAGGGCATGGAGAGAGGAAAGCAGAGCATAGGAAATCTCCAGCCAACTGATACAAGAACCATCATGCAGTCAGTGATGCAACCAGAAATCATCTAAAATAACAAATGTAAAAGTGATTGACCATCACATTCTGCAGCTTAAAAGTTGTTTCACATTTTCATTTATAAAAGAACTCTATTCAGTCTTTAACAAAATGCCCACAATTCATTAGTATACATGCTGCTGTTTTTAAAGCTCTACAGCACCAAACAGAAAACCTCCCCATGCACAGTAGGGAGGGGAAAACATTAAGAAGGGATTATTATAATCTATTGATTTGCTAATGTACCTGTTTAACTCAAAAAGCTATATTCACAATGAGCAAATGAACTTGATTGCAAAGAAAAATATAAATGCCCATGTAGAACTAAGACTCAATGACTTAAAATAAGGCAAACGTTTAAAATACTTTCTATTCAGAAATAATTCACCATAAAGTTTGTTTCTATTGTATTTTTCCTCATACAAAAATCTGACCTAATTTCAGGATATTCTTGCCAATATAAAAGATCAATAAGTATCATTGACTCCAACCAATAATTTCAATTTATATCTTAAAGATTTACAAGTTATAACTTTTGCATTCTGTATATTAGCCAGTTCCCTAAGAGTACACTTGATCTTAGCCAAAAGGCTAAGAAGCAATAGCCAGTTCCCTAAGAGTAGAAGGTTTTCAATAAGCTACTTTTATCTTGAGAGTCAGGTATGAACTGATTCAACAATTTTCCCACTGCTCCCAACAGGAAGATACATGTATAAAAACAAGCAATCCCTTTTAAGTAAAACAGCACTTATTTTCATACAAAAGAAAGAGAGAAAAAGAAAGTACAAGCAAAATATATTTTGGATAACATAGTATCAGGGGCCACAAGCTTATAGAATCCTGCCAGAGGGTAACATTCAGGTGGTACATGGATAGAAGGATCCAGCCTTAGTCCATCTCCAGCTGCCACACAGCTGTTAAGAGACATACAGAGACTGGGAAATAGCTGCGCATCCAATGATCGAATGACTATAACAATATATAGGAAAGCAAAAAACCAGTCAACAAAGGGCTATATATGGTTCTGTATGAAATGATAGTGACCATCGTATATACAGAACTTGTTGTAGACATAGGCATCGTTCTAGATACTTTACAATTATTATACTATTTAATAGAACCATTGAATTCCCCCAACAATCCTGAAATGTAGGTACAATTTTTCCTAATTTACGGTGATGAAAGCTGAGCCTCCAAGAAGTTTCTAAGAACACACAGCTCATAAACAGCAGAGTTGGGCAACTGATTCTAATACTTGTGCTCTTCCCATAGTGCACCTACTCTCAGTGAGTGCTTGGCTGAGAGATCAAGAAAGATTACTTGGCACCTCTTGCCTCCTGTTTCACTAAATGTGATTCCCCATTATCCTGGCTTCCCTGAATGTGGGCTTTCTACGTCCTTTCTTCCCTGCACATTTGCCCTGTGAGGGCAAGCTTCTAGCTGACTACATGGTTTTCCTCCATCTGGGAGTTGTCATGTATTTTCACATATTTAATTAATACATCCAAGAAAATGTCCACATGCTCACAAGAGCCAACAGACTGAAGTGGTAGCCAGACAAAACGCCCTGACAAAATTAAGTTGCGTTAGTAAAAATAGGGCTGCTGCCCGGGCAAGGAAGCTGCTAGATGCTGTGTGTTCCCGGCTGCTCAGGCTCCATCAGAGTCTGGGGCTGTTTAGGACCCCACAGGCTAAAGGAGACCCACAGTCAGATGATAGGACTGAACCTAGTGACTAATAAATGACAATTGCAAGTGTCATCTTGGAGAAGAGAAGGCATCCAGTGAGTTTGGAAAAAATCTTAACTTTTCCAAATATTAGAAAAGTTGCATATGAAAGAGGAAATAATCTTAATAACTGTTGCTTTAGGAAAAAAGAAATACTAGTTACTCATTTCAGGTTAAAATAAAACTTGAAAAAATAGAATATAATGAAAATTAGAATATAAATGAAAAGATCTCACAGAAAACATAACAAGCAATTAGCCGATAAAGTGTTCAAGCAGGGAACAGTTGACCATAGGTCATGAAGCCGGGAAGGACTGGTACAGGGTGACCCCGAGAACTGTAATACCTGACCATCTCCAACTGAATATTGCTTTCTCAAGTTCAAGTTCTACATCCTTACAACACCAATATGTCCAATAGTAAGGCCATTATCTTTTTCTCTTGCCTTCATTTTTGCAGATCAATATTCCAGCCCATCTTAGTTATTAACCTTTCTTCTATTTGGGGACCAATACAAGGTATTTTTGTTCTGTGATGTTTTCCTCTGGCATGACCCTAATCCAAGTGATTACATCTCAGGCGTGGACACTGCAGCATCCTAACTGTTCTTTCTTACCGCTCTTCCTCCTAAACCACTGATTTTTATTCTGTTAGTCTCTTGCTCATAAACCTTCACTAGCTCTTCATCCTCTACAAAATAAATCCAAATTCTTTGCCCTAGAGTCTCAGGCTCTACAGATCTTCAGCGCTTTGTATGTCTGTGAGAGCCCCAATTGTAAATGAAGTCCCTACCCCACTGCTCTACGCCCACCCTCTGTGTCTCTGCAGGATTATTGTCTCTGCCATTCCTAAGTCATCAGGTATTGCTTAGAACATGTAGCACTCAGCCCAATTTCTTACATGTCTAGTCCCTCAATAAATGCCTCTTACTTTTTATTTTGTATTACTTACCAGTTCTAAGCTGTATGCATTGTGTTGTCAATTTTATCTCATCCTACGATTTTGAGGTGGAGAGAAATTATGTTATTTGTTTCATCTATCATTGCTCTGTTGCTCAAGAGCTCCTAACCATGAGTTATGGGATGTGGGGAGGGAGCAAGCAGAAATTAATTTCAATTCAACCTGCTTAAACTTAAGGATATCAAATCATTGTAATAATTCTTGAAGTAAGTCTGTTAGTCTCTTTTGGATAAAAACATTCAGATCCTCACTCTCCCTCCTTCTCTCTCTAAGATGGCATACAGGCATATGAGACAGTAGGATATAGCTTATATTCACTACCTACCATATACCACAAGTAAAAACGTGGGTAACACCATAGTGGAGAAGAAGGAGTGGTTAAAAAAAATGCTAAATGTAAGAACTATTGATCTACATTATCAAATTTGGCTTATCACATAACAAGGAGGGAAGAAAAGAAAATTAATGAATTTTTTTTTTTGCAATGGCTGGATTTGCAACACTGCAAATTCTTTGTTTGAATGTTAGAAACTTAATATCACCTACATTCACCTATTTGCCTATTTTCAGAAAACAAGAAATGAAAAGAAAATGAAAATCTTCCTCTAGGCAGATGAATACCTTTGAAGAGCAGGGCAAGAGCAGAGAAAGAGAATAATTATTTTTTTAAATATGAACTACATTTCACTTGCAATGACTTATTAGTCACAAAATGACTTTTTTTTGGCTAAAAATATTGCTATTACCAATTTGCATTTAAACATCTTACTGTTTGGTGCAGTAATCACAAAAATTTTAGTAGTGGACTTTTCACTTTTAATCGAAATATTTGTCTTTGTCTCAACAACAATGTTGTCATGGAAATTTTATCTATGGTTTCAATTTCTTTTATTTTATCATTTATGTCACTATGTTTGAGGAGGACCACTCTTGAAGCATATGCTCCTTAAATTCAGGTCCTCCTTCAAAATCAGGACCTAATCTACATTACCAAAGTGATTTCTTTTTTAAAAATAGTTTATTGTCAAATTAGTTTCCATACAACACCCAGTGCTCTTCCCCACAAGTTCCCTCCTCCATCACCACCACCTCTTTCCCCCCGCCCCCTTCCCCTTCAACCCTCAGTTCATTTTCAGTATTCAGTAGTCTCTCAAGTTTTGCGTCCCTCTCTCTCCCCAACTCTCTTTCCCTCTTCCCCTCCCTCTGGTCCTCCATTAGGTTTCTCCTGTTTTCCTGTTAGACCTATGAGTGCAAACATATGGTATCTGTCTTTCTCTGCCTGACTTATTTCGCTTAGCATGACACCCTCAAGGTCCATCCACTTTCCTACAAATAGCCATATTTCATTCTTTCTCATTGCCATGTAATACTCCATTGTGTATATATACCACATCTTCTTGATCCATTCATCAGGTGATGGACATTTAGGCTCTTTCCATGTTTTGGCTATTGTTGACAGTGCTGCTATGAACATTGGGGTACATGTGCTCCTATGCATCAGCATTTCTGTCTCTCTTGGGTAAATCCCTAGCAGTGCTATTGCTGGGTCATAAGGGAGTTCTATGAATAATTTTTTGAGGAACCTCCACACTGTTTTCCAGAGCGGCTGCACCAGTTTACATTCCCACCAACAGTGTAGGAGGGTGCCCGTCTCGCCACACCCTCGCCAGCATCTATAGTCTCTTGATTTCTTCATTTTAGCCACTCTGACTGGTGTGAGGTGGTATCTCAGTGTGGTTTTGATTTGCGTTTCCCTGATGATGAGTGATGTTGAGCATTGTTTCATGTGCCTGTAGGCCATCTGGATGTCCTCTTTGGAGAAGTGTCTGTTTATGTCTTCTGCCCATTTCTTCACTGGGTTATTTGTTTTTTGGGTGTGGAGTTTGGTGAGTTCCTTACAGATTTTGGATACTAGCCCTTTATCTGATATGTCAACCAAATTGATTTCTTATTCATTTCTTTAGAATTTCTGTGTTCAAACACACAGTTTTATTCATATTATCTTTCATATGTTTCCTGTTTCCAAACATTTGAATATGCCACTTCTTAAAATATTTTCCCTGATTTCCTACCATATATCTGGACCCTACGCATCTTGTAAGCCATGCTCATTCTTTGTCCATGAAATTTGCTTTAGCCATTCCAGAACTATGTCTACCAACAAACATCTATTGAGTTAATAGTCTTTCTATTAAGGATCTGGTGGGTAATTCTTTTTAAATTGCCTAGGAATTATTAAATTTTAAAATTTTAACATAAAATAATACTTTTTGTTGGAAATTATACTTTAGCAGGAAGAAAAAAACAAAGACAATATTGTTCTTCACAATTCTGATAAGAGAAGAAATCAAGAACCAGAACCTAAAGAAAACATTGTCCAGGAAGGAGAGAAAAACTTGTCCATTGTTGGAGCCAATGAAAATAATCAAAGTAGCAAAACACAAACTCTTTTTGAAAACAGACAGACAAAAAATGAAGATAATACTATTAATAACAAAGAAAATGCCCACAGTAACCAAAAGATGTCCATTTATCCTGAGTCCACTGGGAATAACAGGGTTGAGGATGGAGACAATGCTGTCAGTAAACTACGTGACCAAGAAGAATACGCTACAACTCTTATCAGAAATAATATGCACCATACAATGAAGCCAGGGACTATGACTGAACTCTTGGCAGAAGAAAACAAAGAGAACAAACCCAGGAATGTTCTAAGCAAAATCCCAGCAAGTGTGAACTATGTCAAAGCTCCCTCAAAAGATAGGAAGAATTATCAAAGAGATCCCCAAGTTCAGAACATTCCATTTAAAAGCAAAACCACACACCTTACTCAGTACAACCCTGACTATCCAAAACAGCTCCCAAAACTCAAAAAAATCCCCAGTGATTTTGAAGGTAGTGGTTACCCAGATTTTCAAGAGAGGAGGGACAATGATATCTCTCCTTTCAGTGGAGATGGTCAACCTTTTAAAGACATTTCTGGTAAAGGAGAACCTATTGGTTCTGACCTAAAAGGTACAGATATTCAAACAGAGTTTTCCGGCCCAAGTGAAGCTGATGCAAAAGGACCAGGTTATAATGAGATCCCAGAAAAAGAAGAAAATGGCAGAAATACCATTGGAACCAGGGGTGAAACAAGAAAAGAGGCAAACACTGCTGACGTAAGCCTAGTAGTGGAGGGCAGCAATGACATCATAGGTAGCACCAACTTTAAGGAACTCCCTGGAAAAGAAGGAAACAGAGTAGACACCAGCAGCCAAAATGCTCATCAAGGGAAAGTAGAGCTTCATTACCCTCATCCACCCTCAAAAGGGAAAAAAAAAGAAGGCAGTAGCGATGTAGCTGAAAGTACTAATTATAATGAAATTCCCAAAAATGGCAAAGGTAGTAGTAGTAGAAAAGGTACAGCGCATTCTAATAGGAATCAAGCAATCTCAAATGAAAAACAAAGATTTCCTGGTAAGGGCAAAAGTCAGGGTTGGCTCGTTCCTTCTCGAGATCTAGATAATGACATTAGAAATGAAATAGGTTCCCATAATGGCCTCAATAATGAGGGGACTATAATAACACAGAGCAGAAAAAATCATTATATTCCCCACAGACAAAATTCTACACGGAATAAGGATGTGCCACAAAGGAAAGGCTCCTGGGGCTACAGAAAACCCCATTCCAGTAGAAGGTTTAGCCCCCCTAGAAAGCATGACAGCAGTGACTCATCTGACAGTGGCAGTTCCAGTGAGAGTGATGGTGACTAGCCCACTAGAAGTTTCCAGTAGGATGAAGGTTCGAGTCCCTAGTCATCTGACGTGACAAAAAAGGAGAGCCCCCTGAGAGCAGAGCACCTGGGGAAGGGCAGAGCGGAGAACTGAGTAAGCCAAGAAACCTTATTGTTATAATGGTCACAGTAAGAAATTCAAAGTTTTGCTGCTTTTTTTAAAGAAGAAAAATTAAGGATTTGTGGAATAGGTGTCATTTTTAAATGTTAAAAAATGGTTTGTGAATGTCACAAAAGCCTTCCTTTGTTGTTTGCTCTACAGATATGAAAACCAACACTATCTCCCCTATGATAATCTGTAATTAAATAATCTGTAAGAAAGTCTGTTGTCTGTGGTGCTTCATTTCAGAGGCAACAAGATTAGTTCTGTTTCTGGCAGAGGCAGCGTTATGAAGTGAATCCCTTGGATAAAGCATGACCACTTCACCGAACCCTGCTGTGCTTATGCCAGCATTTCCTTCTGCTGCTGATCCCAACCCCAACCCCAACCCTGCTTCACATCTCTCTACACTCCCTTCCTCTGTTGCACATTTATAACTTCTATAAGGCTAATGTTAGTTACTGAAACAAAGTTCCATGTTATTACTTATTAGTATCTACCTCCTTCCAGACAAAGAAGACCAGGGGGTGGGGTGCAGAGAGGAGCAGAGAAGGGAAGGACAAATGTAAAGCCAAGACAAAAACTTACTTTGGCAGATATTAGATATTATTCACTGGCTGATCCCAAATCATTTCCAGCCTATTTTTTCTTCCCATCTTTCACACAGATGCTTTCTCAGCTAATGGCCTAATGACATTGTTCTGGAAATTAGACCCAAGCCACCTGGTAAGGGAAGGACATGGAATTCTAGAAGGCTTTTGCTCTTCCAGATAAGAAAAGCTTATACAGGTAGTACCTGCTGCCTCCTCTCTTACTTTAATCTTCTTTCCTTGACATTAACCCAATGTTTGGGGGTGCAAAGGCCATTTTGTAGCCATGAAGAAAAGGCATGAGATAACAGAAAATATACAGATTGGTCTATGCTCCCAGTTTCTGGCAAAGAATTCCTAAAACCCTTGAAATTTCCTAAGAGCACTAGGAGCATGTTTTGTTCTAATATTTGGTCTTTGACCCTGGTTCCTGACACAGAGTTCCTAAATTCCTTGCAATTTCCTCAGTCTTTTGTTCTAATGAGGTGACTTTTGGTAGGCTCCTGGATGGGGGCTGGTCTCCAGAAAGACTAAATCAAAAGTTTGCGATTTCAGTCCTACCTTCCTCCCCACTACTCATTCTCCAGAGAAGGGAGAGGGGCTGGAAATGGAGTTAATAATTAATTATTCCTATATGATGAAGCCTCTATCAACACCTCAAAAGGACGGTGTTCAGAGAGCTCTCAGGTTGGGGACCATGTGGCGGCGACAGGAGATCACCTACCTGGAGAGGGCATGGAAGCCCTGTGTCCCTCCCCACACACCTCGTCCTTCACCTCTCCTCTATCTGGATGTCTACCCATGTCCTTAGTCATGTTCTTTTATAATAAACTGGTCAACCGTAAGTAAACTGCTTTCTTGAATGCTGTGAGCTGCTCTAGCAAATTAACCAAACCCAGGGAGGGGCTCATAGGAAAACCTCTGATTTATAGTCAATGGGTGACATAAGTAACAACACAGACTTGCAACTGGTATCTGAATTGGTGTGGGGGGGGGTGGTTATGGAACTGAGGCCTTAACCTGTAGGATCTGATGCTCTCTCTGGGTAGACAGTGTCAGAATTGAGATCAATTGTAAGACACAAGGCTGCTGTCACAGAAGGGCTTACTGCGGGGAAAAACCCACATATTCGTGTGAGAAGAATTGAGTGTGGTAGAAGCATGACAGTAAAACAGACATACAGGAGAACTGTAGGTTTTCTAATACAAAAGGACAAAATAATCACAGAGATACCACAATACTATCAGCTCCTGCCTCCAGAGTGCATGTTCTGTGAATAAAACAATTCTCTATTTGTTAAGCAACTCTTTTTCCTCTTCTTCTTCTCCTCCTTCTTCTTTGGTTATTGATAGCTGAATTGAATTCTGTGGGGAAATAGGTTCTACTTACATAATGGGTTAGAAAAAAAGGTTAGGGCAGAAAGCCGTCACCATGGAGTAAAAGTGCCCGAGGTTAGCTAGCGAGATATCGTAATGAGATCATGAGTAACTTGTTATATCACCTGCAGGAAATTACTTTCCATCTGACGCCAATATACTGTTGTATTTTGATCACAAACTACACTTGCTTCCCAGGCCTTTTGCTTCTTACACACACGAGTTAATGATTACTGTCTGATTGTTTTCTCCATGTTCACGTGTGTAAGATCTTGTTTATTTTCATGTTCACCACGTGGGTAATACATTGTGAGCTCAATAAATATGGAGGTGAAACCTCTGTTTGGGGCTCATGTCTCCTCCCAGTCTTTCCAAAGTTCATCAGTCCTAGTCTGCTATCTAGTGGAGAAATTGTGTGCTTCAATTCTCTAGACTGATTCTGTATTCAGTTTGGCATCTGGTCTCTTGCTGGACAAGAGAGAACTCCAGACTCAGAGTCTGCGACAGAATTCCTAATTGATACATCTCTCCATTTCTGACATTCTTCTTAATGAGAAGGGCCAAGAGTGAAAGACAGAGGTGGGAGGTAGGAAAAGGTATCTATTACCTCTCTTGTTTCTCTAAGATGTAAGTCTCCCAACAGCAGAAACCATGACTGCACATTCTGTACAGCACCTAGAGTATTAAGTTGAATAACCCATATAACACAAATGAAAAACATCAGTGTCGTTACATCATTATGGTGCCTTCAAAACATCTAAACTGCATATCAGGTTGATAGAAGGTACTTTTTTACTAAATAAAAGTTGCAATATAAAGCTATGGAATAAATCAGATTCTCTACATAAAAACAAATAGTAATAGTGTATGCCATGCTCTGTTAAATATTTTAATCTGCACAATTATCCTATTATAACGGGTACCATTACTATCCCCATTTTACAGATGAGGAAACTGGGGCATAGAACTGTTAGTAAGTGTTCCAACTAGTAAACTAGGATTTATATACTGGCAGCCAGGCTCCAGACTCTATTCTTAAATATTCACTGTACTGCCGTATAGTATAATAGATATGTATATATGAATCTATGCACATATAGACCCAAATAAATGGAGAGTGTATGCATATATTTGTTCACAGATACAAATACGTGTACATGTATGCATATATACACCCATATATGTATATATATAGATAAATCTATATATAACACATGCACACACACATACCTGCATATTGCAAGAGACAGAACCTGAAAGTAAGTAACACCTGAAAACAAGGATTATCTTTTTTCCATCATTTATTCTCCATCAGAATTCTAGGTATAATATAAATCAGTATCAATGGAATGAGTTAACATATCATCTAATAAATTAGTCATCATCAGAATTCCAGAATAAACTATTTCTAGTACTTTGCTTTTTTTTTAAAAAATAAAAGACAATTTTGGTGCACACACCACACAAACTGGAAGCAATTAATGAATGAAGAAAATGATATCAGAATTTAAATTGCAGATAAATGAATTGAAATCAACTTTTTAATGATATCCCAGGCTATATCAGACTTTTATATGCAGATAGTCTGATCACATGACAAACACTTGGCTTTGTAAAGAAAAAAAATGAACTGATAGAGAAAATGGAGGTTTTCTTTGGGTTATTAGAGGTGGGAGCTTCCAAAGTTCATCAGTTCTAGTCCCCTATCTAGTGGAGAAATTTATGTTTGAATTCTCTGGACAGATTTTGCTCTCTCTCACCAAGCTTGAGTATACATGCATATTCATTTAAAACTCTGACAATGTTCAGATTTTCTTCAGCCATTTAAGGGAAACTCAAAATGTTTCAACATCCTCAAAGCATTGTTATGGGATCCTGACATAGAGAACTAAGCTCAAAATTGAAGGACCAGACCCCCAGGACCACTGCCTGCAGTCAGACCGCGGGTCTGTGCTGTACCCAAACAGGCTTCAGCCATCATGCTGCACTGCCTCCCTTTTTCTTTCTTTCTTTTTTTTTTTTTTAAACAAACATAGATTTCCAAACAAGGGCAGAAAACTTCAGCCTCACAAAGTTGCCTTTTATGCCTTGATTCAAATGGGCATATTCTGCCACCTTGTGCCCAAAAAGGAAACACCACTCCAGACTCTGGCATTTCTTTCAACACAGGCTCTTCTCTCCAACCTCACCCTCCTAGATCTCTCTGCTCATCTATATCTACCTGGATTTCACAGCTAGAGTTAATCTGTTCTTGGCAATCTATCTAGTCAGGGCAATTTGTCTGATTCTGTTTGGCAAAACATTCCACTCCATGATGAAACATTTGATGAATGACTACACTTCACAAAATTCCATGGGAATCAAAAGGAAAGAAGAGATGCTCCTGGCCCTTATTAAGACTATTATTTAGCCAAGGAGAAAGGCATACAAAAGATACAAGGTGACTGTGGTACATTCAATAATATAAATATAAATAAGATTATAGGAGTTCTGAGGAAAGAGATGAACTCAGGCTGAAAGTAGAGCAAAGACATAGTAAAATCCATTTTCCATAAGGTATTACACATTCAGAGGGGCTGGCTGCCCACAGTCAGTTCCAACTGGCAAATGAAGGCTTGACAGTTGATGACCTTAAATATATTACATGTATTTTAGAGCTTAAGAAAGATCACTCCATCTATAGAATGGGGAAGTGGTGGGGGATGACATAGGGAGAATTGGAAGGCAGAAGACTAGCAGTAAAAATACCCAAGGGTTAGGGGCACCTGGGTGGCTCAGATGGTTAAGTGCATCTGACTCTTGATTTCAGCTCAGGTCATGATCTCATGGTTCGTGAGTTCAAGCCCTGTGTCAGGCTATATACTGACAAGTGTGGAGCCTGCTTGGGTTTCTCTGCCTCCCTCTCTCACTCTGCCCCTGCTCATGCTCGCTCTCTCTCTCCCTCAAAAATAAATACATGTTTTAAAAAAATTTTTTTAAAGAATACTCAAGGAACTAAGTGGATACTCAAGATGGCAACAGTTTTAAAGACACTATGATGCTTTCACGGAAGCCAATGTTCCAAAAACAACTTCCAGTAAGGTAAACTCTGCTAGTCAAGATATTAATACCTGGAATCACAGGTGTTAGACAGCCCAATGGATAAAAGTCATGGGAAGGGAACTTGAGAACAGAATGGGAAATGGGGAATAAAGGATCAGAAAAAAACTTACTGAAGATATCTGGAAAGGAAGGAGAATTTCTTGTAACCTTAGGGCTAGAAACCGAGATAAGGAAAAACTAAGAATGATGAGTGGGTTAACACAATACTGGCCAGAAAATCTACATGAAACTATGTGGTTTTGATGTTATGTAATACAGACAAGAAGGGCTGCAAGTGGACTGTTGTATTAAGTGGAAAATACTTTACAAATCCATGGCAGCAGTTTAGAATAGCATATATGGTCTCTATTTATATTGAATATTAGGTAGGTTTTTACTATTGTTAGGTTAACTGATCAGTAATAGAATTTAAACAATTTTTATTTAAAACAATGAGATAGAGAAGCCTCTGAAAGATCTCAGAGAGGCAAAGAAAAGATGAAAAACGTAAAGAAAACGGCTACTGAAAATAAGAATATTACACTGGGTAAAGAGATATTTAAAATATAAGATGATAACAAAAAATTATATGAGTATAAATTAGAACATTTCTCTGAAGTAGTCCCTTCTGGAAGGGAATCCTGAAAAATCCTGAAAAATCTTAAAACCTGAGTCTATTATTAACCATGAAAGAAATTGGAAAATGTTATCATAGAATTACCTCTCAAAAATCCTCATTGCCACATGGTTTTTCTAGCATGTCCTCTCCTACTTTCCACAAATAGATGATTGTCAGGATACATGCACTGTGCACTGTTTGGGAGGAAATGGGAAAGACGGAAAGCTGTTCATTTCATTTCATAAAGCTAAGATGATAGCAAACCTTGATATGAAACTTAAAAAAATTAACAAAATAAGAAAACTGTAAGACCAAACCTGAATTATGAACGCAAATTAGAAAAATCCAAGTAAATATAATTGCAAAAGTACTTTAAAAATTTTATTTTACCTTTTTTAATTTGAGTATAGTTAACACACAATGTTATATTAGTTTTAGGCATACAACTTAGTGATTTGAGAAGTTTATATGTTACGTTTTGTTCACCGCAAGAGTAGTTACTATCTGTCCCGTTCATTGCCATTACAATATCCTTGACTCTATTCCTTATATGCTGTGCCTTTTGTCCCCGTGACTTACCATCCCACAACTGGAAGCCTGTATCGCCCACCTCCCTCGCCTATTCTGCCCAAGCCCTCCCCCTCCTCACCTCTGGCAGTCATCAGTTTGTTTCTGGGTTTATAGGGCTGATTCTGCTTTTTGTTTGTTTATCCATTGCATTTTTTTTCTTTTTACATTCCACTTAGGGGTGGAATTATATGGTATTTGCCTTTATCAGTTTAACTTACTTAACTTAGTGTAACGCCCTCTAGGTCCAGTCTTGTTTTCTCAAATGGTACAATCTCATCCTTTTTTATGGCTGTGTAATATTCAACTCTCTGTGTGTACCTATAGATAGATAGATAGACCACATTTTCTCTAACCAGTTGTCTACTGATGAACACTTTGGTTACTTCCATGTCGTGGCTATTATAATAATGCTTCAATAAACACAGAGGTGTATTTTCATTTTCTTTTCATTTTTTTAACTTTATTTATTTATATTGAGAGACAGAGAGAGTGAGATGCGGGGAGATGGAGAGAGAGAGAGTCCCAAGCAAGCTCTGTGCTGTCAGTGTGGAGCCTAACATAAGTCTTCAACTCAGGAAATGTGAGATCACGACCTGACTAAAACCCAAAAATTGGTCGTTTAACAGAATAAGCCACCCAGGCGCCCCAATAAATATTTAATATTAAAATATTAATATTTAATACAATAAAATTTACTCATATAATATAGCACATCAGTAACTCCACTCCCATCAAAAAACAATGACACTGTCATTTACTCAACAAATAGTTGAGTTGGGTTGAGTTTAGTTCAGATCTGTTGACTGTCCGCTATGTGCCATGTACTGTCATCGGTGCTGAGGGTGCCCTCACAGAACTTACATTCCAATGGAAGACAAGCCATAGACACATAAAAATAAAAGATAAAATATGTTAGATGGTGATGAACCTATTAGAAAAAATAAAGCAGCAAAGGATGATAAGAATTAGAATCTTAAATTGGATGACCTGAGAAGGCTGCACTGAGGTGACATTTGAGCAGAATCTTGGAAGAGGAGGGAGCTCGCTACGCAGATATGAAGGAAGGAAGCATTCCAGGCAGAATTAATAGCAAGTATAAAGGCCCTGAGTCAGCATCCTACTTGATGTGCTAAGAAAAAGAAACATGGTTTGGGTGGAAGTTCAAATGGGCGGTGGCAGAAGTTCAAGTCTAAGGTAGTGAGAAGTGGTCACATTCTATGTGTTTGCCGAAATAGACAAAATTTACTGGTTACTCGATATGAGTTTTTATTTTTAAAAATTTTATTTTAATGTTTATTTATTTTGAGAGAGAGAGACACAGAGAGAGAGAGAGTATGTGTGTGTAAACAGGGGAAGAGCAGAGGGAGAGGGAGACATGGAATCCGAAGGAGGCTCCAGGCTCTGAACTGTTAGCACAGAGCCTAATGCAGGGCTCGAACTCACAAACCGTGAGATCATGACCTGAGCCAAAGTCAGATGCTTAACCAAATGAGCCACCCAGGTGCCCCTGGATACGGGTTTTTAAAAAAAAAGAAAAAGGGCACAAGTGACTTTAAATTTTTGGACCGAGACACTGGGAAAATGCAAAATGCCATTCTCAAATAATCAACACAAATTTCTGATTTTCAAATTGTTAGTAAACAAGGAAAACCAGAAAGTGATATACTCCTAAATAGGATAAAGAATGTATGTATTAAAAACAACTATTTTTTTGAATAATGATGAAATACCAGTGGCATTCAGATTTAATTTTAAAAACTAAAGAAGAGTTTATTGGAGTGCCTGGGTGGTTCTGTTGGTTGAGCATCCAATTCTTGGTTTGGGGTCAGATCATAATCTCTCGGTTCATGAGTTTGAGCCCCATGTTGGGCTCCAGGCTCACAGGGTGGAACCTGCTTGGGATTCTCTCTCTCTCTCTCTCTCTCTCTCTCTCTCTCTCTCTCTCTCTCTCTCTTCTCTCTACCTTTTTCCCACTCATTCTCTCTCTCAAAATAAATCAACTTTTAAAGAAAGAAAAATAAAAAAAGAGTTTATAATGGAGAAAAGCAATAAAATATTACATATCCTTCATTAGTAAATTGAACAAATTGTGGTAGGGAAACAATAAAATTTTTTAATGGTTTAAAAATATTTAGTCCTGTGGTAAAAGGACACAATGAGTTAACAGAACAGGATACCAAACAATATAAAATATGATACCAGTTTTCATGAAATGTATATAAATGTACACCTGCCAAAAGGGCTGGGAAGGAAAATACGTTGATGAATGTGTGACTTTTCCTTTATGTTTTTCTATATTCTTCATAAGTTTATGTATTACATTTTTCTTTTCTTTTATGATCAGAAAAACTATAAACATTTGTCAAAATAGACAAAGAAATGTATGCAAACTGACGTAAGGCTTACTCTCATCTGTTTTTAGTAAGGATAGTTGAACAAGCTAGAGCAAGCTGAAATAGTAAATTCTCGGCTCAAAACTACATCGTCCCTGTAGGACCATACATTGGGGAGTCAGAGTGGAGGCTCATTCCCATTGGCCACAGGGAGGCTGGGGAGTTCTGAGGGACAGTTTGCACCCGCATTCTCCATCTTCAATGATCCCTCACTCTCCCACTTCTTGTTATAAAACATCTTTGTTCAACTGAGGGGCTTTCCCTAGAAGAGGCTCCTTTCTTTCAACAGTCCGTGTCTCTGTGAAGAGAGAACTCCAATACTAAACAGGTTACAAAAGCTAACTCTGTGGAACACCACAGGCTCATGGATTGTTGCTGACAAAATCTGCTAACTGAAAATGTTATAGAACCCAAACCTTTGGGAAACATAAGGCAGCAAACACATCTCAAATCAGCCCATTGTGACCTTTTGCTCCTTTTGTACTTTCATCTTTTGCTTCTTTGGTTCCTTCTTCATTTCCTTGTTACGCTTTCTGTTCTGCCTTTTTCAGAGACTGATTGGTATGTGGCCTGATGACTTGCCATAGCTCTACAGCCACCATATTACTTTCCACATGGTGGTGA
This sequence comes from Mungos mungo, assembly GCA_004023785.1. NCBI lineage: Eukaryota > Metazoa > Chordata > Mammalia > Carnivora > Herpestidae > Mungos > Mungos mungo. The sequence goes on from PISW01011829.1 coordinate 34,059, forward strand.
ACTAAGGAAGCCATAGCTACACACTGAGAACAAGTTCTGTTTCACAAGCGCTTGTTTAAGGATACATGTTTGAAGAGTGATTTATCAGATGACTTAAAGAAAAAAATTTTTAATGTTTTTATATATTTCTGAGAGAGCGCAAGCTGGGGGGGTGGGTAGAGAGAAGGGTGTAAAGGATCTGAAGTGGGCTCTGGACTGAGAGCAGTGAGCCTGATATACAGCTTGAACTCATGACCTGCAAGATCATGACTTGAGCTGAAGTTGGACACTCAACCTACTAAGCACCCCAGGTGCCCCTGTAAATTGACTTTAGGAGAGGAGCCAAGATGGTGGAGAGGAAGGGAGCTCTGTAAACTTCGTCTGCCCCATTGATCGAACTGAGAAGGACATTACCCTCATCTGCAAGAGCAGAAGGAGAAAATAGGGACTCCAGAAGGAAGAGAACCTGAAGGATACCTGAGTGAGTGAGTGTGAACTGGGGAGATTGGAAAATGGGCCAGCCCGAGACGGGCAGGGGAGGTCGCAGCCCCAGCCCAACGTGGGGCAAGCGCGCAGAGCCCAAGAGACAAAGGGAAGAGGCAGAGAGACTGAACACGCTCATAGTACTGTCTCTGGGGCAGAGGTAAAGAACGCTTAACTGCGCTTGGAGAAGCTCACTCCATAGATAACTGCTAGGTGGCCTAAATCCCGAACCCAGTTGGTGCAAGGGAAGGAACAGCTTCCAGCCCAGCGCCATCTTGGCAAGGAGTCGGCCACCACTGCAGCAGCGGTGTCAGGGGTGCTCACTTCGACCTCGGTTTTGGGAGTGGGAGCACGCACCTCATTTCCATGGCGCATCTCACCCCCAGCATTGACCGCATGGGCCCTGAATCCCGGGTGCCAACAGGGGAAAAAGATAGCCCCCAGCTCTGCACGATCCCTGCAGAGAGTTGGTGGCGGTGGAGACCCGGCTGCGCGCGCAGGCTGCAGGAGCTCCCAGCTCATTTCCAGCAGCTCCTGGCGCCGCCTCGGGCAACAGCTACACCCTCATTCCTCCCCCAATGCTAATGCGCGATCTCCGCAGGGGGTTGGGTCTGCGACGGGGCACACGCACATCACCTCCTGCTGGGCATCTGGCCCCAGGCAGGGACAGCCGAAATCTCAGCCTGAGCCAAGACAAATTGATTCCTCCCCCTAAGAAGCCAGCAACCAAAACAAAAACATCTCATCTGTGGTAGCATAAAAAGTGCATGGACTGGAACTTTGAACCCAGGCGGGCCTGGAAAATACAACTTGGCTCAACCGCCCGCGGCAAAGGAGATTGGACTCATTAGAGTAGCCTACAGTTCATAGTTCAGCAAAGCTTGGCGTGCGCCTGCCTATCTAATCTCTGCAGACACCAAGGCGGAGCCTCTGAGAGCAGCCTCCAAGACCTACCACATTAAACCACGCCTATCCAAAAGGGGGAGCTGCTGCCATTTTTGTTTTTGTTTTTTTTTAATTGTTGTTGTTGTTTTTGCTTTTGTTTAATAATTTTTCTTTTTTTTCTTCATTTTTTTTTCTTTTCGCTTTTTTCTGTACGTATTTTTTATTATTATTACTTTTTTTAACTTAAATTTAAAAAAAAATTTTTACTCCTTATTTTCCTTTCTCCTTTTTCCCTTTTTTTTTCTTTTTCTTTTCTTCTTTATATAGGAGAATATATCTCATCCCTACCTCTCCCCTCAACTGGTCATACACTTTTATACTGTCCACTGTCCTTTGTTGTTTCTGACCCCCTTTAATTTTTTTTTCTTTTCCTCTTTTTCTTTTTCTTTTCTTCTTCTCCTCTTTTCATCTCTTTCCTCTCCATTCGCTCTATTTTCTTTCCCCCGTTTATGTGTTTGTTTGTTTGATTCGTCTGTGCATTTGAGTGTTACTGTACCCTCTGTGTGTGTCTGTCTGTCCTCCTTCTTAGGGCTACACCAAGAAACAAGCCAAAGTGTGCATGATGGCGAGTCCCAAATATTGCTGAGTAGGGAAATAAAATTCAAAGGCACAACAAGAGAAACTGAGAGACACCATTAAAAGAATATTTCCTGAAACGACAGGCCCTGGACAGTCAATAAGCCTCCTTTAACAGAGAAATATTAATAGGTGCACAGTGCACAACGAGCTTTATAAAGGTGAAAAGAGACAGAAAACTAGCAAAAATGACAAAACGAAGGAACTCTCCCCTGAAGAACCTCCATGAGGAAGTCACAGCCACAGAACTGCTCAAGACAGATCTAGACAAGATAACGGATCAAGAATTTAAAAAACTTGTCATAAAATTAATCGCTGGGGTTGAGAAAAGCATCAAAGAATCAACTGAGACAATGACTAGGCAATATAATGAGTTAAAAGAGGCTATAGGTGAGGTGAATAACAAACTGGAGGCAGCCACCTCAAGGATTGACGAGGCAGAGAGAAGAATAGGTAAATTAGAAGATATAGTTCTAGCAAAAGAGGAAGCTGGAAAAAAGAGAGAGAAATTAATCCAGGAGCAGGAAAGGAGAATTCGAGACCTGAGTGACACAATCAAGCGGAACAACATCCGTATCATAGGAATTCCTGAAGAGGAAGAGAGAGAGAAAGGGCCTGAAGGGATACTAGACCAAATTATAACTGAGAATTTCCCAAATCTGGGAAAAGAAATAGACATTCAAATTCAAGAGACACAAAGAACCCCCTTAAGATGTAACATGAATCGGCCTTCAGCACGACATACCATAGTGAAACTGGCAAAATATAAAGATAAAGAGAGAATTCTGAAAGCAGCTAGGGAGAAAAGGACCCTCACGTACAAAGGGAAATCTATCAGAGTGGTGACAGACCTATCTAATGAAACCTGGCAGGCCAGGAAGGAATGGCAGAAAATCTTCAATGTGATGAACAGAAAAAACATGCAGCCAAGAATCCTTTATCCAGCAAGCCTGTCATTCAAAATAGAAGGAGAAATAAAAGTGTTCCCAAATAAACAAAAACTGAGAGAATTCATGACCACCAAACCAGCCCTACAGGAAATCCTAAGAGGGACTCTATAAGGGAAATGTTGCAAAGAATACAAACTACCAGAGACGCCACTATAAACATGAATTCTAGGGAGAACACAATGACTCTAAACCCACATTT
>PISW01011830.1:0-37167 GCA_004023785.1 Mungos mungo
AGACTTCCTGACCTCAGTATTGTTTTTCCCTAATTGTATATTGTTCATAGATATATATATCTATAGTTATATATATAATGTTATTGTACATGTATTATTTATTACATATAATATGTATACATTTATTACATATATATTACATATAACAAATATTATTGTATTATATACATAATATATTATTGTATTGTATACAATATATTGTATAACATATATATTATCACATATATATATATCACTATGAACAATTACAATTAGGGAAAAATAAAACTGTTACATTCTACTATGCCTAGTGCCCACTATTGATACATAGATTAATTTTTTACCTCAGTCTATTCCCAGAAACACATGGGAATAAATCTGTAGTAAACATTTATAATAATACACCTGTTTTTACTTACAGGACTAAGAAATTTAGACAGCATCAATTATTATCATAGGAGTGCTTGGCTATGCCTCTTGCACTGATATGTCCTGATCTGAGTCCCAAATTTCTTAGGAACATCAGTGATGAGGATCTATGTCTACAGGAATGACCCTGCTAGCACTCTCTTGGATAAAACTCATTAGTCTAACTCTTTCACTATTCACGGAGATATAAATAGAGGTTAAAATATTCCTCTAATATCATTTAAAAGTTGTACAACTTCCTTTTTAAAAACCCTTTAAACGGGCGCCTGGGTGGCTCAGTCGATTAAGCGCCGGCTTCAGCTCAGGTCATGATCTCGCGTTTGGTGGGTTCGAGCCCCGAGTTGTACTCTGTGCTGACAGCTTTCTCAGAGCCTGGAGCCTGCTTCAGATTCGTGTCTCCCTCTCTCTCTGAACATTCCCTGCTCATACTGTCTCTCAAAAATAAATTAAAAAAAAACATTAAAAACATTTTTAAAAACCCTTTAAGATAGAATTTCATATTCTTACCATCTGTGTGTCTCTGTGTATATCTGTGTGCATTTGTTTTCCTTTTTGGCATGTCAGCTTAACAGGTTTAAAAAGGCTAATGGGACAGATACAATGTCAGTGACAGCTTAAACTTACATTCTATTCTACTATCCAAGATATTCACTATATTGATTTTTTTCTACTTACAAAAACAATCCAATCTCAATCACAAAAGCTTACAAAATTAACCAATGAATAAAGAATAATTTTTAAGTGCCCAGTATTGGCCTTTCAAATTGGTGCCTCTTCTCCACGACCCCTTTCTTTCATCATAATTTTCTACTGTTTATCTGATGCTCTAGGTAGACATACGCTGCACCAGAAATCAGAAAGTCTTTTCCATGTCAGAAAGGAATAAGATAAGAGAGTAAGGTAGCTAGAAAACAGGCAAGAAATTCCCAAGGACACTCAGGGTAGAGGGCTGTTCCAAGCTGATTTACAAGACTAAGGAACTGAACCATATGGATCAGCAGACCTGGTGCCAGAGGTAAAGAATTAATAAGTTTTTTTCTTATACTAAAAATTACATGAAGGGAAATGAATCTTCATTCCCCCAATCCTACTCACACTCTGCCGATTGGAAATCATTGAATACTGAAAACGCTTTTTAAAATAAAATGAGGGGGCACATGGGTGGCTCAATCAGTTGAGTGTCGCCTCAGGTCATGATTTCACCATTTGTGGGTTAGAGCCCCGCATCAGGCTCTGTGCTGACAGCTCAGACCCTGGAGCCTGCCTTCAGATTCTGTGTCTCCCTCTCTCTCTGACCCTCCCCTGCTCATGCTGTCTCTCTCTCTCTCAAAAATAAATTAAGAAAAAATATTTTTAAAAATAAAAATAAAATAAAATGAGAAAGAAAAACTTGTGGGAAGACTGAACTATGGGCCAAGCAAAGCTTGGTTATTAGGTCATATTAGCAAGCTGAAAGAGCAATTAACGGACATAGACAGTTTGCTAAGGATAGATAAAAACAAAGCTATGCCTGGAAAAATGTTTTCTTTAATCTCTTTCCCCAAACTTTGAGAATGAATAATTCCCTAACCATATGACATATTTGTGCTTGTTATAGTTTTCTTAACTTAGATCTCTCCTGCTCTAGACACCAGATGCTCTCTTTCACTAAACTCCATAATGTTAAAGATTGTGTCTACTTTTTCTTACTAACTGTATTTTGAATGCAGTTAAATTTTACTCCATGTACCTCTTCCATTGAGCTAAACATAGCCTCAGCCAGGGGCATCTGGGTGGCTTAGTTGGTTAAGCATCCGGCTTGGTTCAGGTCATGATCTCATGGTTCATGGGTTCAAGCCCTGCATCTGGCTCTGTGCTGACAGCTAGCTCAGAGCCTGGAGCCTGCTTCAGATTCTGTGTCTCCCTCTCTCTCTGAACCTCCCCTGCTTGTACTGTCTCTTTCAAAAAAAATTAAAACAAAAAGATATCCTCAGCCGTTGTTACCCTACCTGCAACCCAGGTAATACAAAAGTCCTTGGTCAAGACCATGTAGAAGCTCCTCTAGGCAATAACCAAGAAAATATCCACTGGCCCCACCTGCACGTCCTTTCATGTCCACTAGCTCTTCTGCTTCCATGCCATGCTTCTAACTGGAAATCTTTGGGAAAGAAGGGGCCTAGGAATCTTAGCCCTAAAATCTAGTACCATGTAGTGAATCCCACTAAGTTGTAGTTGCCATGGTGAAATGCACAGGCTGCTTTCTATGTGGAGCACCCATAAAATCTATTTACTCTTCTTTTAATATTTGTACTATATTCTCTAGATTCAGGCTTTGAGAAATAAAAGTTATAGATCCCTTAATTCGTTATCTAAAAACTATCTTGCCCTCAAGATTCATCTTTCTACATCCTATCCAAGACTCTTCCCCGCCCCCCCCCCCAGTGCAGACACACAAGTCTTAGCTCTGTGAATTTAGTGATTAGTGATTCTTGCTGCTAAGACATAATTAAACTAGTTCTTATATATGTCAGTAGTAAGATGGGAAAAAGAACACATAATTCAAGATTGTTATGGAAGTAAGAAAGTATATATTTAAAGTTCATAACATTTATTAGTTCCTTCAAATGGTGAAATCACATGTAGAATGAAATAAGTTAAAGGAAAGGAAAGAATCCTTCCATGTTCCTGCCGTATGATTACATGGCTTTCTGATTAATGACAGTTAAGTGTATCACACGGGTGCCATGCAGTCCTCCCTGCCCCCTTTGTGTACAAGAAGCTCTTGCTCTATCCCAGATGTACCACTTGCATCTTAGGATGTAATGCTGTCAGGCCTGCTCAATATTGTAACATGCTTGGTCTGCCCAAACACAGTTCTTGGTTGGTAATTCCAGAAGCATAACCACTTGCTATCCCATGGTCATATACTCTGCATCTACCAAGGCCCATTAGTATACCAGGAGTTTTTTTCAAAAAGTGTGTAACTCTCCATTGAAGATGGTTTGGTCTTGTCTCTCAGAACCCTACAAGCCTTTGTTATGATTCTATCACTGAACCCAACATATGCTCTACATGGCATATTTTCCCACTACTAAAGGCGTGATCTTTAATATTCCTTGCACTCTCACTATAAGAGATGGTAGCCTCTATGCAAGCTACCAGGTAGACCTTCAGGCTTTTTGGTAGCCTGAAGTTTCTTATTATCTTCTTCTAAAATGCCAATAGCACTTAGCACTAACCATCTATATTAATTTTTCTCTTGCTGCATAACAAATTACCCCAACTTTTGTAAGTTAAAACAGTGCAATTTTTAAAAGTTTATTTATTAATTATTTTGAAAGTGAGAGATCTAGCACGAGTAGGGGAGGAGTAGAGAGAGAGGAAGAATCCCCAACAGGCTCTGGGCCATCATCACAGAGGCCAATGCATGACTCAAACCCATGAAATGGTGATATCATGACTTGAGCCAAAATCAAGAATCAGATGCTCAACTGACTGAGCCACCCAGGTTCCCCAAAACAGGAAATATTTATTATCTCACAGTTTCTAGGGGTCAGAGGTCTCTACAAAGCTTAGCTGGGTCCTCCGTTCAAAGTCTCATTGACTATAATTGAGGCATCAGCCAGGCTGCCCTCTTTCCTGAAGATTGGAGTCTTCCTCCAAGTACCCATGGTTGTTGGCAGAATTCAGTTCCTTGCTGATATTGACTGAGGCACTTGGCCCCTGGAGGCTACCTGCAGTTCCCTACCATGTGACCCACTCCATAACCAGTTCACATTATAACAACTTCCTTCTTAAAGGCCGTTGGGAAAAGTATTTTGCTTCAGCCTGCTAAGATAGAGTCTTATATGATGTAACATAATCATGGGAGTGGCATCACATTGCCTTTGTCATATGACACAACAAATCAATGAAGTAACAAACCCACTGTATTTTTCACATTCTATTGGTTAGAATCAAGTAAATGATTCTATATGTACTCAAAGAGAGGAATTACACATAGGCACGGACACCAGGAGGTAGAAATTATTGGGTGCCACAGTAGGGTCTGTTTTCCATATCATGTGTATTAGGGTTCTCCAGAAAAACAGAAACAATGAGATGTGTATAAACAGAAAGGCATTTATTTTAAGGAATTGGCTCATGCAACTGTGGAGGTATGGTAAGTCCAAAATCTGAATGCCTAGACAGCAAGCCAGAGACTCAGGGTAGGGTTGCAATTCAAATCCAAAGGCAGTCTGTTAGTAGAATTCCTGTGTGCCCAGAGAGGTCGGTCTTTGTCCTATGAAGTCCTTCAACTGGCTGGATGAAATTCACCCATATTATGGAAGGTAATTTGTTTTACTCAAAGTCTACCAATTTAATTGTTAATCTCTTCCAAAGAACAGATCCACAGATGGAGCATGTGACTCCTGATCTCAGGGTCATAGGTTAAAGCCCCATACTGGACATAGAGCTTACTTTAATTAATTACTTAGCTAATTAATTAATAATAAATATTTTAAAAAGTGTACAAAGGAACTAAACAGACATATCACCAAAGAGGACATACCAATGGCCAACAGGTATAAGACAAGATACAACATTGCCAATAATCAAGGAAAATAACAGAAATAATCAAGAAAAGGTGTTACAACATCGCCAATAATCAAGGCAATGCAAATCAAAAGCACAATGAGCTCACACTTGGTAGGATGATTATTATAAAAAATAAAGTGTTGCTAAGAATGTGGAGAAAGTGGAACCCTTGTACACTGTTGGTGGGAAGGTGAATTGGTGCAACCACTATGGAGAACAGTATTTTTTTGAGATTCCTCAGAAAACTAAAAATAGAATCACCATAAAAGTCAGAAATCCCACTCTGGCTATTTATCCAAAGCATTGGAATCAAGATCTCTGCACTTCCAAGTTCATTACAGCCTTATTCACCACAACAAAGATATGAAAAAACCTAAATGTCCATTAATGATGAATGGTTAAAGAAATAGTGTATATATGTAAAATAAAATACTAGTTAGCCTTTAAAAATAAGGAAATCCTGTCTTATGGGACAATGTAAATGAACCTGGCAGATATTACCTAAGTAAAATAAGCCATTCACAGAAGGACAAGTACCGTGTATTCTCATTTATGTGAGGTATCTGAAATAATCAAACTCAGAAGTAGAAAATACAATGGTGCCTATCAGAGTTCACTGGGTGGGTAAATGGGAGTTGTTCCTCAATGGGTATGAATTTTCATTTATGCAAGTGAATATGCTCTAGAGATCTGCTGTACAAAGTACTGCCTATAGTTAACAATACTGTATTATGCACTTAAAAAATTGTTGAGAGGGTAGATATCCTGTTAAATGAGCACTTAATACATTTTTCAAAAAACAAAGAGGTTGTGGAAACTTTTGGAGGTGATGTATATGTTTTTTACCTTGGTTGTGGTGTTAGTTTCATGGGAATGTGACTATGTTGAAACACATCAAATTGCAAATTAAATATGTGCATTTTATATCAATTATACCTCAATAAAGCTGCTTTTTAAAAATCAATAATTTCTGAAGTTGTATGCACAGATTTCTTTCTTTCTAGGATATGCTTCTCATCAAGTACATACTCATCTGTTGCTTTGATATGGATGACTATATCTCTGGAAAAGAGTATGGTAATTAACCAATTATAACTGTTTCATGCAGCCTCCTTAATAAATAACCTTGAATATAAAAAACATAAAAAAGTAGGAAAGCTCCAAGTAAGAACTAGAAGAATATCAAGACTATCTCTATGATCTTGGGATAGAGCATATTTTTTAAATTGAACACAAAAAGCACTGAGTTTAAAAGAAAAGTCTAATAAGTTGAACTACTTTACCATCACATCAGTTTATAACCTGATAAAGTTCATTCATCAAGAAACACTAGAAAGTAAAAAATCAATATAAAGAGTGAGAAAATATATGCAAAATATACAACTTACAAAGGTCTCGTAGACAATGTATTTTAAATTATTACACATCAGTAAGAAGACAGATGACTCTAACACAACAGGCAAGACATTTGAACAGCTCTTCACAAAAGAGGATATCCAGATGGTTAATACACATATGGATGAAGTATATTCATACAATGGAGTACTCTATAGCAAGGAAAATAAACACCTTACTGCCACATGCAAAAACATGTATTAATCTCACAAATACAATGTTGAGTGAAAGAAACCAAACATGAAAGAATGCATATCATAAGATATCCATTTGCAAAATGCTTACAACAAGCAAGATTAATCAATGGTGTTAGAAATCAGGATATGGGTTAAATTTGGGGACATGAGGGAGAGTGTTTTGTTTAGGTAAAGGGGTAACTTTCAGTATGTAAGTAAATTCTATTTCTTTATCTAGGTGGTGATTACACAGACAAGGTCACTTTGCAATAATTAACTACACTTTCAGCATTTTTCTTCTATATGTCATAATTTACAGATCAGAGTTTATTTTAAATGCCAAGTAACGAAAATAAAAGGGGGGAGCCTGAAGGCCCAGATTATAAGCATTAATAAAGGATGTATTTTTGGCAGAAAAATAAAGTTCAGATGGAAATCAAACCACTTCAACATTTGGTACAGCAACTTATGGAAAGATCTTCAACTTGATCTGACTGTCAGAGACCATTTTTATGCACAGTAGAGCCAAGAAATGTGTTTGGCAAATTTTTCTAGGACAGATCCGCTTGGTATGATTATTAAATTCAGGAATTTTCTAATACTGTTTCTTGACAAGCTTCCAACAAGATGTTGTAGATGTTTTGTAGATGTTAATACTTACCTTTATAAATTGGATATGGAAGGAAACACTCTTTAAGCTGGAAAATGCTAATTTCTCCTGAAAATAATGTGCTTATGCAGTTACATGGAAGTAATGCTGTATTAAATGATGATTAATCTTGATATTGATATGTTTATTTATATAAATATATAAAATATGATAAGTCACACAGAAAAAGACAAATACTGTTTAATCTCACTTATATGTGGGATCTGAAAACACTAAATTCATAGACACAGAGAGGAGAATGCTAGTTGGCAGGGACTAGGAGAGGGAGAATTGGGGGAGTATTCATCAAAGGGTACATGGTTTCAGATATGGAAGCTGAATAAATCCTAGAGATCTACTATAGAGTCCAATACCTCTAGTAAATAACAATTAGCAATTTGTTAAGACAGTAGATCTTTTGTTAAATATTCTTAGCACACAGGAGGGAAAAAATAGGGGAAAACGGTACTTTTAGAGATGATAGTTAAGTTTATGGCTTTGATGATGATGACGTTTTCACAAGTATATGCTTCAGACTCATCAAGATGAATACATTACATATATAACATTTTTGTATGTCAATCATTCCTCAATACAAATAAACAAATAAATACACAAAAATAAGTAAATAAATAAATAAGCTGCCACCTTAGTATCTATACTGCATGAAGGTGTCTTTAAAAACTAAAGATTGGGGTGCCTGGGTGGCTCAGTTGGTGGCTTACTTGGGCTCAGGTCATGATCTCTCAAGCATGAGTTTGAGCCCCACGTTGCGCTCTGTGCTGTCAGCTCAGAGCCTGGAGCCTGCTTCGATTCTGTGTCTCCTTCTCTCTCTCTCTGCCCCTCCTCTGCTCTGTGTTTCTATCTCTCTCTCAAAAATAAATAAACATTTTGTGTTTATATAAAATAAATAAAAATTAAGAAATTAAAAATAAAAAATAAAGACTACTTCTGGTTCCAGCAAAGATGGACTAGAAGCATTCCTTACAGATCTTACAACTAAAAATACCTGGAAAGAACCTAGCAAACTAGCATAAGAAGAGTGTGAAAGGTGAAAGGAGGAGGAAGACTTCCTAGGGACCTCAAGATTGAGGAACAACATGACAGTGGGACTTCTGGGTTTTTTATCACCTCCTGTAATCCCACACAGTGAAATTCAGAAGCTCTCAATCCAGAACCATTAACAGGCACAAAATTATAAAAAGACCCCAAAAAGGCTTTTCTCCAAACCAAAGGACCATGAAAAAGTGACCTAACAATGGAGAAACTTCGGGGAATAGCTGCCCTCCTCCAGCCAAACTAACTCACACTTCAACCTCTGCAGCTTCAGCGGAACCCAACAGCGAGCTGATCTCCAACTCCACCTTCCCACTCTGCATAAGTGGTATTGCAGGGATTTCCTCTACCTCGCAGTGATGCCAGGCCTGAGAAGATAGCTCTTTGTCACAGATGCCTCTCTGATTCCTCCATCAAGTTACTGTCATCAGAACCAAGAGAAGAGCAGGTTTTCCATCCCCTACACAATGAAAGCAGCTCACTCTGAGCTCCCATGCAGGGTACTGTCAGTGGGCTGAGTGGGAAGCTGAGCTTTCATTCTCATTCCATGGAAATAGGCAATGCTTGGATTCCTTCTGCAGGATAGTATCAGCATGTAGGTGTTGAGTCCGCCTCCATTCACACCTGGAGATGGTGTTATTTGAGACTACACTCTACTTTCTTTCATCCTTGCTGTCATTGGTGCCTAATGGGGAACTGAAACTCCACACCCACCTGAGAGCAACAAGACTGAATGACAGTGCAAACTAGGTCTGGTCAACACTCTGGTCCTCTACAGTGTAAGTGAGGCCACTGGGTAGTGGAGCCTCCACTCCAATTTGGCCTTAACAAGTCAGAATGATGTTGTATGAAGTAGAAGTAGAGGATACTACTGCGCCTTTCTCTGTGTGAGCATGGCCCAGTGGGGAGCTGACCCTCCACCTCTACCTACCATCGGTGGGATGAAGTGATGTGAAATGGGCTAGTTGACACCCCACTCACCCACTTACCCTGGCCAGCAAAAAATAACACAGAACTGGGAAGCCCCACCTTGTAGCAACAGCAGTGTAAGTCAGACCTCTGTTTGTCTCTCCTTCATGATAGCAGGGTCTAGGGGGAGGGGGAGGGGTGGCTAAGTGTACACTGCCACTAAAAGGCTAAACGACAGTGTGAATCAATGCCCTACTTTCAGTGTGGAGATGTCATCCAGGCTGAGAAGGAAGCTGAACTACCACCCCACCCATCTGCAATGAGGCAACATGGACAGAAAGTTCCACTTTTTCAGGATGGTGTTGGCAGGGCAAGAGGTCAAACATACACACTCACCTCGTCTCGTATTTCACCTCAACAAAGAGACTGGCTGCTTAAAAAATGTATTATGTAGGATTCTGAATATTATAATAAAATATCAGAAAATCAAAAATATAATCCAAAATTTCTCCTAACACAAAGAACCAGAAATACCACAACTTGAATGAAAAAATGTAATCAACAGATGCCAATACCAGGATGAATAAAATGTGTGGATTTTCTAACATGAATTTTAAAGCAGTCCTCATAAAAATGCTTCAATGAAATTGTGGATTCTTTTCTGAAAAATGAAAACATAGGCATCTCACAAAGAAATTAAAGTTATAAAATGAACTAAATGGTAATTATAGAACTTAGAAATACAAGAACAGAAATTTTGAACATTTACTGGCTGACCTCATTAATAAAGATGACTGAAGATACATTGGTGAACTTGAAGACAGATCAGCAACAATTATCTAGTTGAAACAATAGAGGGTAAATACTTTTTGTAAAAGTGAAAAAAGCTTCAGGCATCCATGGGCCTATCGGAAAAGAGCTAACACTGTTAGTAATAGGATGGTGTAATAGGATGAACTGTAAAAGTAGAAGTTGGGGGAAAATTTAGTGAGTAATTAAATGTTGATTTTTCTTTTAGAGCTATCATTATGTGCATATTTTAGACTCTTGAAGTGACTAAAGATTTCATTTTTAAAAAGCAAATCATGGGGCGTCTGGATGGCTCAATTGGTTGAGCAGCCAACTTCGGCTCAGTTCATGATCTCACAGTTCCTGAGTTTGAGCCCCGCGTCTGGCTCTGTGCTGACAGCTCAGAGTCAGGAGCCTGCTTCAGATTCTGTGTCTCCCTCTGCCCTTCCCCTGTTCCTGCTCTGTCATTCTCTTTGTCTCTCTGTCTCTCTGTCTCTCTCAAAAATAAATATTAAAAATTTTTCAAAGCAAATCATTTCATTGATATTAGTATTCATATTGTGTTCCATTTCTTCTTTCCCCATTCCTAGTATATTTTGCTTGCTATTTATTTATTTGTTTATAACTCTTCTAGCCCTATGAGTTCCCTTGGACCTGATGCCATTTGTTTACTTAATTTAAATACCCTTCACTCAAGATGTAACATTTCATTTAGTGTATCGGTATCAATCTGTTTTATGTAATTTCAATTCAAGCTTTAATTCCTTAATAGGAATTACCAGTGCATTTCGTCCTTCATCTTAATTTAATTCATGTACATTCTGGCAATTTTTAAATAACTGATATTGTAATGGATCTATTCAATAAAATATGTGAATCTTGGTGATTTTAAAGCTTCTTCATCAGTAAATGATCTTTTGAAATTTTAAATCTTTATACATATTCCTTGTGTTACAATGTATAGAATTAGAAAAATTTTTGCCTGTTACACTTAGAAAAAGTATTGATTCTTTTTAAGATTATTTCTGTTCTTGAGTGGTTATTTTCTGGATGAATGCTGTATACCATTGAACCAATATTTTCTGATATTTCCCAATCTTCTATGGGATACATATATGCATATCATGTGTAATATGATATTTCCCAGTCCTTTCAGCATTGGTAAGGAAACGATAATATGAGATCATGCTTAGATTTCCTGAAACAACTCTTCTCATGTTTTCTTAATAAAGATTCTCATTCTCAAAGAGGTTAGCTTATAAGGAGATGCAAAGAGTGACTTGATTAGGGTCAGTGCTGAATGGAAAGCCAAATCTAGATCAGGAAGAGACAAAACAGGATAAAAGTTGAAGAAAATATGCTTAGGGATCCTGACTCCCACATTCCCCTAGTTCTTTGAGAGCAATATAACTCTCTTGACTAAGTCATTAAAGGCTTGTTTCACCTGTTGCTTCCTCAGAGCATAAACAAATGGATTTAACATGGGGGAAATGGAAACAGTGAGTATAGATACTCCCTTATTAATGGCCCTTTAATCTTTTGCTGAAGATTTGATAGAGACAAAGATGCGGCTGCCATATGTTATAGAAACACCAATAATGTGGGAAGAACAGGTAGGAAAAGCTTTTGTCCTTTGCAGGGCAGAGGGGAATCAGAGGATTGTTCTGATGATACACAGGCAGGACAAAATCACTCACACATGAGTCATGATGAACGCTAACACACAGCCGACAATAACCATCTGTGCAATGAACCATGTGTCTGAGCGTGAGATTTTCAGGATAGGATTAGCGTCACAGGTCAAGTGGTCAATGGTCTTAGAGTCACAGAATTCCAGGCTCTGTCCCAAGGTAAGTGGTGGGAAGATGATCAGCCAAGTAGTCATCCAACAGCAGAAGATAGGCCTTTCGAACACCCTGTGGTTCATAATGGTCATGGAATATAGGGGTTTGCAGATGGCTACACGTCGATCAGAGACATGGGGGCAAGGAGAAAAATTCTGCTACACGGAAAAGATCTTTAAAAAGAAAGCTGGCATGCACAAGCATTAGAGGTAATAGTCCTATCACCTGTTGATATACTGTACGAGAATCTAGGAAGGCAAACAGAAATGAAGAAGAAATCTAAGAAGGAAACATTTTGGATAAAAAAGTACATTGTAGTTTTAAGGTAAGAATCTATTAGTATGAGAATGACTGTCAGGTTTCCAGTTACACTCAACATGTAGGTGATAAGTAGAAATATCAAAGTGAGAATCTGTAGTTGAGGGTCATCTGTCAAACCCAGAAGGATGAAAGTGGTTAGGGACAGAATGGTTACTCATTCCTGGGTCCTGACTTCTGCCCAGTCTGCAGGTAAAACTGAGGGATTTAAGATCTGAGAAGAGAGTAGAAACAATGTTACAATGGGTTTGTTTAGAAAAGCCAAACAATGTTTTTTACATGTAGTATTTTGTTTTCCTTGATAATGAACATTTTTTAAATAATTCATGCTCTCAGCTCTGCTGTCATGTCATTAAATAGGTTTGAAACTTAGCTTTCAAATACTTTGACCACAATTTATGATAAGATGCACATTTTATACTGCACTCCAGTATACAGGCACACACACAAACAGAGAAACATAAACACACACACACACACACTTGCATATAATGAAATAAAAAAATGTCCATAAAAATAAAATACATGTTTACCTTGCTTTCTGATGCTTTTTATTCTGATTTATCTCATTAAAAATAAATCTAAATATCATCAATCTGACTTCCTACTCTACTAAATGGTCATGATCTGTATTTGAGAAATATAAAATTTTTAGGGATTCTTTAAATAATGTAGTCCTTGGAGCCTGCTTGGGATGCTCTCTGTCACCATCTCTCTGTGCCCCTTTCCTGCTCGCTATCTCTATGTCGCTCTCCCAAAATAAATACACTTTTTCAAAAATAAAAAACTCTTTCCCAGACCTTTCCCATGCTTTTCTCAAACTGTTGTTGCCCTTCTCTGATTTTTACTGACTGCTCACTTTGGTGCAAAACAGAGAGCATTTTGATACATGCCAAATTCACTAATAAGTGAGAAATGTTTTGTACACAATGGAGGAATATACTTAAGGCTTTGTACTTCAGTCTTTGTCTTGTTGCACATGAACTTAGCCTCAGTCCTACCAGCTGGACCCAGAGTTTACCTTCTGGGCCTGACTATCCTCAGGTGCAGGGAAAATAACAGATAAGAAGACAAAGGTTAATGTCCCCTGCTAATGGTTGTTCATGACACAGTTTGCATGCTTGGTCCTTGAGATAATGGCCATTCCCTTGAAACTCCCCTAAACCCTAAACCTTGCCTTCAAAATATCAAGTGTTTTCCTACAACCAGGATAAGGGCGCTCTCTTTATCACTTTGTAGCCTTTTTGCAAAAACCACTCAATTCTGCTCTGTACTGCCCGCTTGCCTGATTGCTCATAAAAAAAGCTCCGAATCCTTGGTCTCGGGGCCCCACATCTAGAGTTCTGTGTTAACTCTGTGCGGTCCCCACAGGTAATAAAAACTCCCTTAATCCGGCTTCAGTGGTCTCGATTGGTCTCTGTGTCTCCTGGCATAACAGTCTGGCTGAAACACTTAGACCTTCTTATCAAGTCACTGATGTCATAATCACGTCTGTAAGTATTAAATGCATTCACCAATCTGACTTCTATCCTTAGCTTCTAATCATTTTTCTAACTCCTGATTTCCAACCATTTCTTCAGCAGCTTATGATCTGCTTCCTGAACACACCACTTCACTGAAACTCTTCTTGATGAGGTTCCCTGATATTTCTTTAAGTCTCAGTGAAGTGTAGACATTTTATTTCCACCTTTCATTGTATTTAGTACTGTCGATCACTCCATCTCTTTTTATGGTGTTCTTGACACATGGTTTGCATGATATCCACATTTCTGGAGGGTTTGGGTTTTTTTTTTGGTTTTTTTTTTTTTTTTTTGTATTTTAGGTTTCGGGTTTTTTCACCCTTCTGTTTTCTCTATTGTAGTTATCTCTTCCCCTACTCACCTTTGTAACACTGATACTTCTCACACTTCATCCCCAAATCCTCTTAACTGTTTCTGTAGTTATTTTTCCTGAGAATGATAAAATCCAATGACTTCAACTAAGAACAAAGAAATTGATATTTTTAAATGTGCATTTTTGATAGGATCTCTTTGAATATTAGACATCTGCCCCTGGCAATTTTACATAACCATTCTCCCTAGGTTAATTTGTTCAAAACAGACTGCCCCATCGTCTGTATTTCTATTGATACTTGCCTTACTCTGTTTGCTGTACTAAGACAAAAACTGAACATTTATTGCTATATTAACAATCAATATCAAGCTGTAGTGTTTTTTAGGTTAGCCCTATCGTGAAATTCTCGACATTGCCAGTACTTTCACTTAGTTTTGCTGTTTCCTTGACTCTAACAAGGAGAAAGTTTGGTTTGTTTGGGGAGATAGAGCTACAAAGATGGACTCCAAAAACACACCTTCCTGAGGGCCAGGTATGTGGTAGTCATCCTACATGGGCTACCTCCTGGAAAACATTGTCAACTAATCATCTGTGGTTTTCCCCTACCTATGTCTCCATATGTTTGCTGATTCTGACCTATAACTGGCTCCTAGTGACTCATTCCTGTATTCTGCTTAGATCTTCAAAGGGGTTTTTCCAAATTACAACAAACCACATTTATAACCTTTCTATATGCTTCGTTACACCCTATGTTTAATAGACGATGTAAAACAAATTGTTGGAAACAGGATTTCTTTGTTGTTTAATGTAGTAACCACAAAGCTGAAGGAATCTGCTATTTCAAAAGGTAATTGCTATTCCAAAGTCTGGAGGAATAAACCCAGAACTCCTTCTGGTATAGAAAGACCTGATATTTGGACCTTCTGAGGTGAAATGAGAATTTTATCAAGGTGATGTTTGTTCTATGTGCCCAACATGAAACTAAGTAAATAAACACAGGTTCCAGGCAAACTGTGCACCAATGTTATTAATGAATCTTTTGTGTAATCTTTTGAAAAGATAATGAAAATGCTGGACTGGGCACCATGTCCTCAGAGAACTGATGATTTGACAATGATACTCAACACTGAACTTCTACACAGAACAAAACCTAGTTAAAAAGAGCAAGTCTACCATTTCTTCCTTTTATTCATTAACATCTATAGCTGCTAATAGCTGCTGACAAAATACAGTTTCCCTTTTCTCCTTCAGTAACATATTATTACTTTAAGTAATGGCTTCTTAATATAAACAAATATTAATACAACAAAAATAGACAAATTAAATTTAAATGAAACAACCACCCAAACATCTCAGATTACAGCCTTCAAGAAATTACCTATGTAAATATATTCATATTGTCAGATTCAAACACAAAACACTCTTTACATGTTTTTCACATTACTTTGATAATTAAAACTTAAAACAAACTTTTATCTCAATAATTACAAATTTACGTCATCATTTAGGTACCCATGTAATATTTCTTTTTGAAGAATTCCAACATAATTTGAAATCAATCCTAAGAGTCAAAACTTAGGTTGTGACTTCTAACAACTTTTTTTCACCATTATAAAAAAAAAATAACTACTTTGAACCAATCAAATGGCTCTACAATTTTTATTATAAATTCATGTTGTCTTTTTTTTGGTTTTGTTTTTTATATATTTTTGAGAGACAGAAAGAGAGAGCACAAACAGGGGAGGGTCATAGAGATAGGGAGACACAGAATTTGAAGCAGGCTCCAGGCTCTGAGCTAGCTGTCAGCACAGAAGCAGACGTGGGGCTTGAACCATGAGCCCTGATATCATGACCTGAGTCAAAGCCGGATGCTTAACCAACTGAGCCACCAGGCGCCCCCATGTTGTCTCTTTTTAAGTCAGGTATCAGCTGTGATGCAAAATCCATTTTTTACAAACATCTTTGTCTATTTACAGTATTTCCTAGAAGTGGGCATTATTATTACTTGTATGTATATTAACAATTTGATTGTTATGTGTGTTGCAAATATTTTCCCCACTCTTTTGTTGGCCTTTGTGTTTATGCATGCTTTATTTTTTTGACATAAAATCTCTTTATATATTTCAGAAAACAATGTTGATTTATCTGAATAGGTCTTACATATTTTTCATATCTATTCTTCATATTTTATACTTTTAAAATGAGCTATGCTACCCTAGTTTTAAAATTTGTTAAATAATGAGTTAAAAGTTTTAATGGTGACTTTAATAGTTTTCTTCCAAAGTGCTCAATTTCAGAGTGTTAAGTATGTTTTTGTATTATTTGTGGTTACCCTTGCTGGGAGCCATATTGGCCTTGCTGGATGACACAGTCACAGTGAGGAAATGGCAGACTGCACAGCTTCTGCCATGAGAGGAGAAACTGGTATCTCCTTCTGCTACTACTGCTAATGTGAAATTATGCCTGTTGCCACTTATTAGGCCTTGCAGCATTCCAAATCAAACCAATATTCCCCACACAGCTACCCCATAAGAAAAAACATTTTCCTGTCCCTGCAAAGAGATTTTGGTTCAAAACATTATAGATGTCTGACAAAGGGCTCTTCTAATGAGCCTTGCAGACCCAAAACAGAGACTTGAAAGGGTTAAAAACACAAAAATTGCATTTGAGTCTGGCCTGGAGAAAAGGAGCATAAGCTGGAGATAAGAATTAAATACAGGGTCAAAAACATAGTCCATTTAAGTCTGGTCCAAAGAAAATTGGAGCCTAAATTGGAGATTAGAAGTAAAAGCCAAGGTCAGAACATGATCCCCTCCCAAAATCTACATCTGACAAATATCCTCCCTTATACCGGCTTCAGTTACAAGGATGGATAAGAATATGGGAAACCCAAGTCCAAAACCAGTATATAAAGGGCCCCCACTGTGCATACATCAAAAACAAGGCTTTCTCTAGCAACTTGTTAATAAACATTCTTTTCTTTTTCTCTCTTGTAGTTCATAAGCCAACCATAATAATTCTTACCTGATCGATATTCAACTTAACCTATATTTTAATCTTAGCTTTACTAACTTTAATAATATGTATGTTAATCCTGTTTTATACTAAAAACATCCTGTTATATTCTTGACAATAAAATTTACTCAACTTCACGTAAGTACATTACATGATTTGGTTGTATCTTAATTAAAAAGCAAAGTCATAAATATTGGCCAAAACCATCCCATACAAAATAAGATAAATTTGTTACTTTCTTAATCTGGGAAACTGGCACCAAGAAAGAATGGGATGGTTCTAAAAAACATGTCTATAAAAAGTGTTTCTGTACACTTTGATGATTAAAGCACGTTATCACGAAGAATTAGTCACTGGAAACAATTCCTACTTTCTGATGTCATGTTTTTACTTGATCAATAAAAATGACACCAAAGCAGAAAATGCAGAGACGCCTGCCTGGTGATCAAGAAAAAAACCTGAGGCTCTCTCATTACTCTCTCATGCTGACACCATCTAACCTTCAGGGATCCCTGGATGTGCTGGAGCTGGACTCTGGCATACCCTCAATATTTTTATCTCTGTTTGTTTATTGTTTTATTTTTTATAGTTTTCATAAAATATATATAACAAAATTTACCATCTCCACTGCTTTTGGAATATAGTTCTGTAGGGCAAGGAACATTTTTATTGATGTGCATTACCCTTAATACTTTAGCATACATATTTAATTCTTTTTTATTGTCATTACTAGTAACTGTTGATATCTAGACTCTTTTCCCAATAGGACATGTCACCCTGACTGATTGTTTCCTCTTCTTATTTTGGGCCATTTTACAGGATGCTAGAGTCTAATATTTTATTTTGAGATGGTAATTACTTTTCTTTTTATTGTCAATAACACTTCTAAGTGTTACCCATTTCTGTAATGATCCCACTCCTGTTACTCTACAGATAGTTTCCTCTCCAGATTAAAGCATTTTTCTCTTGTTACAGTATACTATTTAATAATTTTTCACTTCTAATGAAAGCTAAACTCTTTGAAATCTTTGATTTCTTAAATTGTACTGATTTTGAATCACACTTGAATGATTCCTTTCCTAGGTATATAAATTTCTATTCGGAATAATTTTCCTGGAGTAATTTCATCTTGTATCTAACACTTCCAATAGAGTCTCTATTTTTATATATTGTACACTGAGACATAATTATTCTTAAGAGCGTTAAGAATTTTTCTATGTATTTATATTATTATTAAAGTTACTACTATGTATTTAATTCATTTTTTATCTAGATTCCAATTCAGTAATTAAAATCTTATTGACCATGAAAAAATTGTTTTCTATAACGTGATCTAATTGCTCTCTCCAACTATTCTTTTTCTGTGTACCACAATGTATGGATATTAGAATTAATTGATCCATCTGTAATGAAACAACTTTTATTTCCTATTTCTCTAGTTCTCTCTATTCTGCATTCAAAAACATTATCTGTTCTAAATGTTCAGGATAATGATCACTTTACTTGATTATATTTGGTTATATTATTCAATCACTATTTCTAACCCTTTAAATTCCAATCATCTTGGGTATTTTCAATCCTTAAAAAATTTCATTTTTAAAAATTATTAAAATTTGAATAAATAATGTGTCTTGGTTTTCTGAAAAAGTCACTTACTTCGTAGAATAAATTTTCCAGTGGGGCTCCTATGGCTCACCAGGTGAGCATCAGACTTCAGATCAAATCATAATCTCATGCTTCCTGGGCTTGAGCCTAATATCACACTCTGTCCTGACAGCACGGAGCCTACTTGGGATTCTCTCCCCATCTCCCTGTCACTCCGTGATTCATGCTTTCTCACTCTGAAAATAAATGAAGAAACTTTAAAAAAATAAATAAGTTTTCCACTTATGAGAAGTGGCCAATTGTTATCCCCGTTTTTGAGAGGATAATTAAATAATAATCTTATATTTCATGTTCCTGATAATTCATTAATGTATGCCTTCTGGTAGAATCAGTCCATTTATAATATTATTTATTAATTAATAATTAACTAAAGAGGTATTTAATATTATTATCATTTTGTTACTCCATTGAAATTCTAAAATAGTTTGGTCCTTAGACATAAAAAATTCTTATTGTATAAGTTTATTAAGTCACTGTGCTGTATCCCTAAAACTAATGTGACATTGTGTGCCAACTATACTTAAATAATCTTTTAAATATTGTTTGGATATGATAAAAGCTGTATTAAACTTGTATATAAGTTTGGGAAGAATTAATATCTATTCCATGTTGAATATTCATAGGGCCATTCAAATTATGGGTTCCAGTTTTGGTAGCTGTGGTAGTTTGTATTTTTTAATGAATTGGTCCATGTTATTTAAGTCACCAAATTGGTGTGCATACAGTTGTTCATAGTACTTTTTGTTATCCTTTTTCAGCTTTATTAAAGTGTAATTGAGAAATAAAACTGTGTATATTTGAAGTGCCCACATTGATGACTTAATATCCGAGTAATACGTGAAATGATTACGACAATAATGTTATGACCACAAGCATCACCTCACATAGTTACCATTTTTTTGTCTGCGTGTGGTTAGAATGTTTAAATTTGAATTTCTTAACAAATTTCAACACAGTGTTAAATATTGTGTACACAACACAACACAACACAGCATTATTAACTATAGTGCCATGCTGTACATTAGATCTGCAAGCTTCTTCATCTTATAATTGAAGGCATGTGGAGTGATGTCAGCCTCATGCTGGCATAAGATGTCTTTATTGGTTCTAGCAACTAATTAGACATAATCCATGAATGAAAGTGCCACTGTGGGACTTGTAGGATCCAGACTCACAGACCCAGAAGGAACCTCACCCACCTCTTCACCCAGGAACAGGCAGAGAGACTGCAGTGTGAACTGCAGAACCAGCGAAGCCAAAGAACCTGGCCCCATCCCTCTTAGCCAGGGTCAGGGAAAACCTGAAAAGTGCTGACTCCAGCAAATACCCTTGAACAAGACAGAATATGTAAAATTCCACCCCTCCTCAGGGGAGATTCCACAACACCACTGGCACAAAGGAAAACAAATACAAGTTTGACAGAGTAGCCAGAAGAAGAACCTTGCCAGGATAATCCCTCCCCTACAGCATCACAATGCAGAACTGAACTGTCAGGTCAGCAACCCCTCCCATAAGGGAAATGGGGAGCAGTGACTGAGTTCCTAGCTCCCCGAACTATGTGGGATGCTGCTGAAGAAACCTACCCAAGAATTGAGGTGGGACCTAAAGGACTAATGGGAAGAAGGAGATCATGAAACCAGTAGATAAAATTATCAAAAGGCATGAAAGAAATGGGTCGTGTTGACTGCACTCCTTCATTCAGCAGGAAGTCCACCCATCTCTAACACCTGAAGTGCTAAAACCACACCTCCTTGCACTCTGCAACCAGCTTTCTGTGCATGCGTCTGAGTGTAGCAGTGAGAGAGACCAGGAAAGTTGGGCTATCTAACAACCAGCCTAGGATGGGCAGAAGACACGAATAGACATTTCTCCAAAGAAGACCTCCAGATGGCTGGCAGACACATGAAAATATGTTCAACATCACTCATCATCAGGGAAATACAAATGAAAACCATGATGAGATACCACCTCACACCTGTCAAAATGGCTAAAATTAACAAGGCAAGAAGCAAGAAGTGTTGGCAAGGATGTGGAGAAAGGGGAACACTTCACACTGTTAGTGGGAATTGAAACTGGAGCAGCCATTCTGGAAAGACAGTATGAAATTTCCTCAACAAGTTAAAAAGAGGGAGAAGAGACAAGATGGCAGAGAGGAAGAGAGCTCTGTAAACTTCATCTGCCCCATATGTCACAGTGAGAAAGACATTACTCTCATCTGCAAGAGTGGAAGGAGAAAAAGAGACTCCAGAAGAAGACAACCTCAAAGATGCCTGAGTGAGTGAGTATGAAGTGGGGAGATTGGAAAACGGGCCAGCCCAAGAAGGGCAGGGGAGGTAGGAGCCCCAGCCCAACACAGGGAAAGTATGTGGGGACAGAGAGACAAAGGGAAGAGAAAGAGAAACTGAACACCCTGCTAGTTCTCTCTCTAGAGTAGAGATAAAGAACGTTTAAACCCACATGGAGAGAAAAACTCTCACTCCATATATAACCGCTGGGCAGACCAAGTCCTGAACCTGGGTGGCACAAAGGAAAAAGCAGCCCCCACAGCTGCGCGATGTTGGCAGCCGCCGGGTGTGCACTTCAGCCTCGGCTGCAGGAGCAAAGGCACACACCTCATTTCCACAGCACATCTTGCCTCCAGCATTGGCCGTGCAAATCCCAAATCCCAGTGCCAAGAGGGAAAAAATAGCCCCCACCCCTATGCAATCCCGGCAGGGAGTTGGACATGGCTGAGGCAGGGGCACGTGATTTGGCTGCAGCTGTGGGAGCACGCACATCATTTCCGGCAGTGCCCCGTGCCTTAGGCAGTGGCAGCGCGAATCCCTGCACTGCCGAGGGAAAGTGTTCCCTACCCATACACAGTCCTGGCTGGGAGTTGGTGGCAGTGTCTGTGGGGGCTTGAACTTCACCTCCTGTAGAACATTTTACCTCTGGTTGCAGCAATGCAAATCCCTGCCAGCGCCAAGAGAAATTGCTCCCTCTCCCTAGAGATCCCGGCTAGGAAGACAGCTGCCAATACAATTACATCTCATCTGTGGTAGCATAAAAATGCATGGATTAGGATTTTGAAACGAGGCAGGCCTGGAAAATACAGCTTCGCTCAGCTGCAGCACAAAGGGATCGGACTCATTAGAGTGGCCTGCAGCGCTTAGTTCCACTGGAGCTGGAGGCACCACCATTCATCCGACACAATGATAAAGTCGGGTCCTTGGAGAGTAGCCCCTGAAACCTACATATACCAAACCACACCTATCCACAAGAAGGAGCTGCTGCTTTTCTTTCAGTACTTATTTTTTATTATTATTACTGTTCATAATTTTAAAAAAATTTTTTTAGTTTTTACTCATTTTCCTTTTTCCTTTCTCCCTCTTTTTTTTCTCTTCCCATCCAGATATATTCTCCCTTATCTCATCCTTATCTCTCACTCGACTGGTTATACACTTTTAGACTGTCAATTGTCCTTTGTTGTCTCTGCCCCCCTTTATTATTTATTCTCTTCTTTTCTTCTCTTTCCTCTCCCTTTTCTTTTCTTCCTTTCCCCCTTTTAATTTGTTTGTTTGATTTGTCTGTGCATTTGCGTGCTTATGTTCCCTGTGTTTGTCTGTCTGTTTTCATTTTCAGGGCTACCCCAAGAAATAAGCCAAAGTGTGCATGATGGCGAGTGTCAAATATTGCTGAATAGGGAAATAAAATAATCAAAAACAAAACAAAAGAAACTGAGAGACACAATTAAAAGAAAATTTCCTAAAATGACAGGCCCTGAACAGGCAATAAGCCTCCTTTACTGAGCCATACTAACAGGTGCACAGTGCACAATGAGCTTTTTAAAACTGACAAAAGACAGAAAATTAGCCAAAATGACAAAACGAAAAAATTCTCCCCTGAATACAATCCAGGAAGGATTCACAGCCACAGAACCGATCAAAATAAACCTAAACAACATAGCTGACCAATAATTATAAAACTTGTCATAAAATTAATCTCTGGGGTTGAAAAAAGCATCAGAGAAGCGATTGAGACAATGACTAGGGACTTTGAAAATAGGTGTGATGAGTTAAAAAAGGCTATTAATGAGGTGAATAATAAAATGGAGATGACCAACTCAAGATTGCAGAGGCAGAGAGAATAGGTGAATTAGAAGACACAGGTACAGCAAAAGAGGAAGCTGGAAAAAAAAGAGAGAAATTGATCCAGGAGCAGGAAAGAGTGATACAATCAAATGGAACGACATCCGTATCATAGGAATTCCTAAAGACAAAGAAAGAGAGAATGGTCCTGAAGGGATACTAGACCAAATTATAACTGAGAATTTCCCAAACCTAGGGAAAGAAATAGAGATTCAAATTCAAGGGGCACAAAGAATCCCCTTAAGACGTAATTTGAATCAACCTTCGGCATGGCATATCATAGTGAAACTGACAAAATATAAAGATAAAGAGAGAATTCTTAAAGCAACTAGGGGAAAAGGACCCTAACATTCAAAGGGAAACCTATCAGAGTGGTACAGACCTATCTAATGAAACTTGGAAGGCCAGGAAGATGAATGGCAGGAAATCTTCAATGTGATGAACGGAAAAATCATGCAGCCAAGAATCCTTTACCCAGAAAGCCAGTCATTCAAAATAGAGAGAGATAAAGGTGTTTCCAAATAAACAAAAATTGAGAGAATTCATGACCACCATACCAGCCCTATGAGAAAGCCTAAGAGTGACTCTATGAGGGAAAAGTTACAAAGAATACAAGGTGCCAGAGACACCATGTAAACATAAATTCTACAGAGAACACAATGACTCTAAACACACATTCTACAATAATAACACTGAATGTAAATGGACAGAATGCTCCAACCAACCGACACAGGGTAACAAAATGAATTTAAAAAATCCATCTATTTGCTGTGTAAAAGAGATCATTTTAGACCTGAAGATATCTTCAGGTTGAAATAAAGGGATGGAGAAATATCTATCATGCGACTGGAAGCCAAAAGAAAGCCAGAGTAGCCATACCTATATCAGACAAACTGGACTTTAAAGTAAAGGCAGTAACAAGAGATGAAGAAGGACATTATATAATAATTTAAGGATCTCTCCATCAGGAAGAGCTAACAATTATAAACATCTATGCACCAAAATCAGGAGCACCCAAATACATACAACAATTAATCGCAGACAGAAACAATCTTATTGATAAGAATGTGCTAATGGCAGGAGACATTAATACTCCCCTTACAGCAATGGATAGATCAACCAGACAGAAAATCACCAAAGAAACAATGGACCTGAATGACATATTGGAACATATGGAATTGATAGATATACTTAGAACTCTGCATCCTGAAGTTAGCAAATTCACCTTCTTTTCGAGTGCACATGGTACAGTCTCCAAGATAGATCACATATGGGGGAATAAAGCAGCTCTCCACAAATATGAATGAATTCAGATCATACCACGCACATATTCAGATCACAATGCTATGAAAATTGAAATTAATTCCAGAAAAAGCCTGGAAACCTCCAAAAATGTGGAGGTTAAAAACCACCCTACTAAAGAATGATTGGCCTAATCAAGCAATTAGAGAAGAAATTTAAAAATGTATGGAAACAAATGAAAATGAAAATACAACAATCCAAAAGCTCTGGGACACAGCAAAGGCACTCCTAAGAAAAATTATATTGCAATCCAGGCCTATATCACCAAACTAGAAGAACCACAAATTCAAAATATAACAAGGCACCTACTGGAACTAGAAAGGGACAGCAAGAGCACCCCAAAACCAGCAGAAGAAAATAAATAATAAAGAGCAGGACAGAAAAAAACAATATAGAATAAAAAAAAACTGTCAAGCAGATCAATGAAACCAAGAGTTGGTTCTTTAGAAAAATAAATAAAATTGATAAACTTCTAGCCAGGCTCCTTAGAAAGAAAAGAGAGAGCACCAATAGACAAAATCATAAATGAAAATGGATCTATTAAAACCAATCCTTATAAACACAAGCAATCATCAGAGATTACTATGAAAAATTATATGCCAACTAACTGGACAACCTAGAAGAAATGGACAAATTCCTAAATGCACATGCACTGCCAAAATTCAAATGGGAAGAGATAGAATGCATGAATAGACCGATAACCAGTGAAGAAATCGAACCCATTATCAAAACCTCCCTATGAATTAGAGCCCAGGGCCAGATGGCTTCCCAGGGGAATACTACCAGACATTTAAAGCAGAGCTCATACCCATTCTTCTCAAACTACTCCAAAAAATAGAAATAGAAGGAAAACTTCCAAACTCATTCTACGAAGCTAGCATCGCCTTGATACTCAAACCAGACAGAGATCCAGCAAAAAAGAGAACTACAGACCAATATACTTAATGAATACAGATGCAGACATACTCAAAAAGATACTGGCAATTCAAATTCAACAGCATATAAAAAAAGTATCCATTATGATCAAGTGGGATTCATTCCTGGGTTACAGGGGTGGTTCAATATTTGCAAATCTTTCAATGTGATACATCACATTAACAAAAGAAAAGGAAAAAACCATAAGATTTTGTTGATAGATGCAGAAAAAGCAAAATACAGCACCCTTTCTTAATAAAAACCCTTGAGAAAGTCAAATAGAAGGAACTTACCTAAACATTATAAAAGCAGTTTATGGAAAGGCCACAGCTAATATCATTCTCAATGCGGAAAAACTGAGAGCTTTCCTTTCCCCCTGAGATGAGGAACACGACAGGGGTGTCTACTCTCACCACTGGTGTTTAACATAGTGCTGGAAGTCCTAGCATCAGCAATCAGACAACAAAAGAAAATAAAAGGCATCAGATTTGGCAAAGAAGTCAAACTTCACTTTTCACAGATGACATGATACTCTACATGGAAAACCCAGCAGACTCCAACAGAAGCCTACTAGAACTGAGCAATGAATTCAGTAAAATTGCAGGGAACAAAATCAATGTAGAGAAATCAGTTGCATTCCTATACACCAATAATGAAGCAGTGGAAAGGGAAATCAAGAAACTGATCCCATTCACAATTACACAAAAAACCATAAAATACCTAGGAGTAAACCTAACCAAGGATGTAAAAGACCTATATCATGAAAACTATAGAAAACGTATGAAAGAGATTGAAGAAGATACCACGAAATGGAAAGACATTCCATGCTAATGGATTGAAGAATAAACATTGTGAAAATGTCATTAATACGCAAAGCAATCTACACATTCAATGCAATCCCCATCAAAATTGCCTTCTTTTCAAAGCTAGAACAAACTATCTTAAAATTCATATGGAACCACAAAATACCCAAATAGCCAAAGTAATACTGAAGAAGAAAACCAAAACAGGAAGCATCACAATCCCAGACTTTAACCTCTACTACAAAGCTGTCATCATCAAGACAGTATGGTATTGGCACATAAACAGACACATAGACCAATGGAATAGAATAGAGAACCCAGACTGGGCCCACAAATGTACGACCAATTAATTTTTGACAAAGCAGAAAAGAGTATCCAATGAAAAAAAGACTGCCTCTTTAGCAGGTGGTGCTGGGAGAACTGGACAGCAACATGCAGAAGAATGAAACTAGACCAGTTTCTTACACCATACACAAAAATAAAATAATATGGCTGAAGGACCTGAATGTGACACAGGAATCCATGAAAACCCTCGAGGAGAAAGTAGGAAACAACATACTTGACCTCAATCGCAGCAATTTCCTACTCGACACATCCCCAAAGGCAAGAGAAATGAAAGAAAACATGAACTATTGGGACCTCATCAAGATACAAAGCTTCTGCACTACAAAGGAAACAATCAAGAAAACTAATAGGCAACTGACAGAATGGGAAATGATAGTTGCAAATGACATATCAGATTAAGGTCTAGTCTAAAATCTACAAGAAATTCACCAAACTCCACACCCGAAAAACAAATAACCCAGTGAAGAAATGGGCAGAAGACATAAACAGACACTGGTCCAAAGAGGACATCTAGATGGCCTACGGGCACATGCAAGTATTCTCAACACCACTCATCATCAGGGAAATAAAAATCAAAACCACACTTAGACACCACCTCACACCAGTCAGAGTGGCTAAAATGAACAAATCAATAGACTACAGATGCTGACAAGGGTGTGGAGAGTTGGGCACCCTCCTACACTGTTGGTGGGAATATAAACTGGTGCAGCCGCTCTGGAAAACACTGTGGAGGTTCCTCAAAAAACTATCCATAGAACTCGGTTAGACCCAGCAATAGCACTGCTAGGGATTTACCTAAGGGATACATAAGTGCTAATTCATAGGATGATACCATTTGCTATGACATAGATGGAACTAGAGTGTATTATGCTAAGTGAAATAAGTCAGTCCGAGAAACACAAAGACAATATGATTCAACTTACATGTGGAATTTAAGAAACAAACTAGATGAACATATGGAAAGGAGCGGGGAAAGAGAGGGAAACAAACCATGAGAGACTCTTAATGATAAAGAACAAACGGAAGGTCAATGGAGGGGGGTGGGTGGAGGATGGGCTGAATAGGTGAAGGCATTAAGGAAGGCACTTGTGTTGAGCACTGGGTGTTATATTTAGAATCACTAAATTCTATTCGTGAAAAGAGTATTGGACTATATGTTAACAAAATAGAATTTAAATAAAAATTGGAAAAAAAACAGAAAAATAAAGTAGGATCTGTGGGCAAGGGAGAAACCACACATAAGTGATAGCACCACTTTCTGGAAAACAAAAAGGACATTTCCAAAAGCCAGCCAGGTAGTTTTAAGTCCAGAGAAGACATAAAGGCTTAAGAATTTTGCCATAATAGAGAGTAAGAATTATGGTACAAGTACATAAATACTAGTTTAGAGAAAAAGAAACCTAAATTAACAGGATCAATGGAAAAATACCCCATCTGAAGGCAACTAGTAAAGATCTGAGGAGGTATACTGTAAGAATGACTAGTATCAAAAATAAAAGAATCAACAAGTGTTGATGAGGATGTGGAGAAAAAGGAACCCTCAAGCACTGTTGGTGAGAATGTAAAGTAGGGCAGCCACATGGAAAACAGTGTACAGAATGCTCAAAAAATGAGAACTATAACTGCTGCATTATCCAGAAAATCACCGGACTTGGGACAAAATGGTGGATACTGAGCACAATACACCCAAATCCTACCTTCTTAGTAAGGTGAATGACATCTTTGGGTTTAGCAAGTTCCCTGTAAGTTTTGAGTATGAAATAGCATCAGTTTACTTATGAATTAACAGTGATTAATGAATATGTGAATGAAAATGAGTTCTATTGTAATAGGGTCCATGGAGGCACCTGCGTGACTCAGTTGGTTGAATGTCTGAGTTTTGGGTTTGGCTCAGGTCCTGATATCACCCTTGCTGAGTTAAAGCCCCATATCAAGCATCTGTGCTGATGGCATGGAGCTTGCTTGTGATTTCTCTCTCTCTCTACCTCTGCCACTCTCAAGCCTGTGCTTGCTCTCTCAATAAATAAATAAATATCACCTTAAAAAAAAGGACTCATGGATGAACTAACTACATAATTAATAAGACAAAATAAATGTTCATTCCCCTAATCATTAAAATAAAGCATTTAATGTATAATATCAAGGCCACCTAGGTGGCTCAGTTGATTAAGTCTTTGATTCTTCTTCCAGCTCAGGTCAGGATCTCACGGGTTCAGGAAATGGAGTCCCTCATTGGACTCTGCACTGAGAGTGTGGAATTTGCTTGGGTCTCCCTCTTCTTCTGTCCCTTCCCTGCTCATACTCTTTCTCTCCCGCTCTCAAACGTAAATTAAATATTTCTTAAAAATAAGAACTAATAATCAGATGGGGAAGATTGGGTTGAGTAGATTGTATGAGTATGTCCTACACCAGAATTCATCAGATGACTCCCACATTTCAACACGGTAAAAAGATCATGGCGAGAATCATTTCATCATCTGACTTTTTTTTCTGCCACTGATAATATTTTGATTACATTTCTTACCTCTGTGGACACTGCTCCACAGGTGCTGGTTAAGATTTTTTCCTTTGTTTTTCCTTGCTTTGTTTGGTTTGCCAAAGTTAATTTCACTTTTGATTCATTAGAGGTTTGAATAATCACCAAGGACTTTTTCATTTTTTCACATAATTGCTCCCCATGCACTGGAGCAGACAAAACCAATAAAGCACATGACATTTCTATTCATGAAAATTTATAGTGCAACCCACTTCTTTGCAGAGAGACAGGCCATCTTCACTTCCACAGCCAGGGACAGTTGTGAACATTTACCTGCCATTGTTTGTCCATTCTTTCAGTCACAGAATTCAGGAAAATACTATTTGACAGCTTCAGGACAGATAGGACTCTCATCAGATCCATTGTAGACTTGGTAATGGTAAGAGCAAACAATGCTTTTCCCTATGCCACTGCATATTACCTTGCATTTGCAGATGTTACTTCCTGGAAGAGTATGTGGGCTTCAATGTATGCCAAAGTTAACTCAAAATTATAGCAACTAGTCCCAGTGGTTGTCAGACCCAAGAAGGAACCCTGGGTCAATTTCCCAAAATATGATGGGGAACCTCCAGAAAGTAAGTGTGAAATGTTTCTCATTTTTGTGCCTAAATGTTCAGGAACTAGAATTGTAGAAGGTATATAAAAGCAGTTCCTGGGTAAAGGCAGTGAATTTAGATATTTCTGCAAAGGAATCTGAAATAAGAAGTACTTTCATATTCAGAGAGGATAGGAAAAGTAATCTCTGGGCTGCCATTTTGTTCTATATGACATAATAATGAATCTGCACATGATTCTTGAGCAATGCTCTTGGAAATGATCAGAGTTAAGGATAAAACCAGCTACACACACAACTGGGGAGTGCACTCACTGCTGTGCTCTAATAAGACAGACCAAAAAAAGGATACCAAAATTATCTCTCCCTTTTTCATAGATTCTTAGAACACAAGGTTAGACATAACTTCAAAGGTGCAACCATACATCTAAAACATCCTGCTAAATGATTAACTCATCCCTGAACACTCAAGCCCATCTCTTGGGCAGCCTCAGGCATAAAAGAACTCATCATAATTAATGTCATGTTAATTGGGTTAAACATCATTGTAAGATGGGGAGCCTGGATGTTCATTGTTGTTTTACTGGTGAGTTCAGTCAAATAACATACAAAACTGGAAAATTATACATTTATTATTTCGGAGTCCAGCTTCAGCAGGTCCAGTGTCCCCTGAAGGGTGGACCACGTGTGCGCGCAAGAGAGATGAGAGAGCTGCACGTTTCTTTCTTGGTCACCAGGCAGACATCTCTGTTCAGTCTGCTTTGGTGTCCTTTTTTATTAGTTAAGCAATAACATGTCATCAGAAAATAGAAATTGTTTACAGTTTTTAACTCTTAGTGATAAGGTGTTTCAATCATCAAAGATGTACAGAGGCAAGTTTTACAGAAGTATTTTTGTAGAACCATCCCAATTTATTTTTGGCATCAGTCCCCAAGGTTAAGAAAGTAACAAACCCATCTTATTTTGAGTTGTGTTTTGGTCAATAATTATGACCTTGTTTTTAATTAACATGTTATAACTAAATCATGTAATGCACTTACAGTAAGGTAAATTTTAAAATTAAGAGAATAACAAGATGTTTTTAGTAAAAAACCAGGATAATATACATATTATTTAAGTTAGTAATGCTAAAACTAAAACAGGTAAATTGTATAACGATAGGCTGGAAGTTATTTTATCTAGCTCATAAACCACAGGAGAAAGAATGCTTGTTAACAAGTTGCTAGAAAAAGCCCTTTTCTTGAGGTAAGCATAATGGGGCCCGTGTGTGTTGGCCTTGCAACTGGGTTTCTAACTTTTTATCCATCTTCATAGCTGAAGTCAGTACAAGGGAGGATATTTGGACTCCAGTAGCAAAAATAGAGCAGCAACTGATGTCCTGTACTTGTCTGTTTCTTATCTGTGAGGAAGGCTCTTTTTCTCTGGGCCAGAGTTAATTGTAACTCTTGTGTTCTTAGCCCCCTTTATGTTTTGGTCTGCAAGCTCATTAGAATAGACTTTTAGCAAACATCTGCAGCAGTTTGATCTAAAATCCCTTATGCAGGGGCAGGAATATGCCTTTTCTTATGGGGTAACTGTGTGGGGAATATGGTCTGATTTAGAACATTGTAAGGCCTAATCAATAGCAACAGGCTTAATTTCACATGGGCATTAGTAGCAGAAGGGGATACCAGTTCCGCCTCTCATGACAGGAGCCGTGCAACGTCTGTCATTTCCTTACTGTGACCGTGTCATCCAGAAAGGCCGGTGTGGCTCCTGGCATATAATTAATTTAAAACATTATAGGATCAGGGAAATGTAATGATGATTTTGTACTGAAATAACCATTTAGAATAAAGTGGTGTACCTTCCATGTAAGAAAAATACCAAAGAAACAATTATCAATTAAGATTATTTCTTAGGAAAAAAAATTTTAAAAATGATACCCAAAGTAATAATCCTCAAATCCCCAAGGCTTTGGAAAATAGAGATTCTCAATTACAAATGGTGAGGTTATACACAGCGACAAATTTTCCAAAAGACTATATTGGGAATATGTATGAGAAGCATGTTATTCAATTTTTTTTTTTTACCAATTCTTAAATGTGAAATTAATCTGATGAGGATAAAAAGATTTATATACATAATGGCCTCTAGAACATTATTACACAACAAATGGAAGCAACAGTAATGTTCAGTATTACAACTATTAATTTTATAATTTACTTCCTTTATGATGTGATAGGACAAGCAAGTAAAATTGTATTATAAAAAATATTTAATGACATGAAGAAAATACGTAAGTGCTTTAAAATAATTGAATGGATAAAATGAGGTTGAGAGAGGAAAGCAACAAATGTTATTTTCAATATAACATAATTTTTATAAAATATAAGTAACTGCAAAACATAATTATATGTACAAACAAGCTATAGATAAATACAAGATATTAATAATGATGGACTGTATGTGATGTCATTGTGGGAGTTTTTCAATTCTTACTCTTTTCTATTGGTTGTAGATGAATACAGCAAGTGAATATCTACTTCTTTTACTATGGATTCAAACAAGTAATGTTATTATCTTTAAAGAGAAAAATAATAAATAGCAACTCTCCATAATTTCAATTATCCTTGACAGCCAGAAGTGAAAAATTCATGACCTAACGCTTCAGTATTTAATATAATTTCCTTGTGCTGATCTTTTCCCCTGAAAGCAATCATCCAATGATGTGAGGTTATTTACAAATCTCATTTCAGCCATTTCTATCAAATTGAGGATGCATTTTATGATACATAATACTGTATAATCCAGTGACATTAACCGAGGGTAAGTGTATTGGCCAACATCATGGCACTGAAGGAGCACAGTAAAAGGAAATGGAGAAGAACATTAGAGGCACTAAGTGAAAAGACACGTGATTGTTAGGAAACCTTCATGTCTTGGTGTAGGAAAGCAATTTCTCATTGAGCAGGCATTATTTACTTGCTGCCAATCAAGCAAACGCTTTATCCTATAAGTCTATCACACTGCAGAAACTCTCCTTAATGGAAAAAAAAATAATGCCTTCCCTAAACACAGAGAGATAAACACTTAAGGTACTTTGTAGAGAATATCTTAAAGCAAACTTTAAAAAAATCATATTACAAAATAATTGGTGCCTCATAAAGAGATTTCATTCTAGTCATTTATTTTTTAATATAATATTTATTTAGTTTTGAAAGAGAGAGAACATGATAAAGGGAGGGGGAAGAGAGATGGGGCAGAGGATCTGAACTGGGCTCTGTGCTGACAGCGGAGAGATTGATGTGGGTCTTGAACTCAGGAACTATGAGATCTTGACCTGAGCTAACTCGGACACTTAACCAACTGAGCCACCACCTAGGTGCTCCTAATTCTAGACATATAATGAAGAAATGCAGATGCCCCAGGTATACTGTTTGTGGCTAGGAAATATTTGAAAAGCTAACATTTTAACTAATTTGTAATTATTAGCGTTCAGTAAGGATAAGCAATTTCCCCATATCCCTAGAAACACATAAATGTTAGTCCGGTATGACCTGGATCAAACTCCAGCATTGTCACTTCTTAGAATAATATTGCCACAATTGCTAGAAATGGTACATAAATATGTAGGAAATGTGAGAAATGTAAAAGTGCTCAAGAGCTTTCGGGAAGGTGGTGACAATGGTTTTTTTTTTGCAGGATCCTCAAAAGAAGTAACACAGGGAGACAGTCTTGTAGGGAAACTCATAAGAAGGCATTATGATTTTTCAGCTTTTAAGACTATCCATACCAGATCCAGAAGACGTGATTTATACATATACAATGGAATACTAAATGGCAATGAGAAAGAATAAAATCTGGCCATTTATAGCAACGTGGATGGAACTCGAAGGTGTCATGCTAAGTGACATAAGTCTGGCAGAGAAATACAGATAGCATACGTTTTCACTCATAAGTGTCAGAGGACAAACTTAGCTGAGGACCATGGGAGAGGGGAAGGTGGAAAACTAGTTGGGGAGAGGGAGGGAGGTAAACCATGAGTGACTCTTGAATACTGAGAACAAACTGAGGGCTGAATTGTGGGGGGTGGGGGAGAGGAGAAGGGGGTGATGGGCATGGAGGAGGGCACTTGTCTGTCAGGATGAGCACTGGGTGTTACATGAAAACCAACTTGACAATAAACTATAAAAGAAAAACAAAAGAATATCCATACATAATAACTAGGTGTTTTATTCTCCATATCATATTTAATCCACGTTAAATATGAGCATTGTTAGGGTCAGCAATGATTAGTGACATTCCCAAAGGCAAACTGAATCTTCAGAGAATGAATTCATGGCAGAGAAGGCAACTTCTTAACCCAAATGGTATTCCCCTATGTCTGCCCAGATAGGAAGACCTAGATGTTATCTTATTAATAGAAATGACAAGGAGCCTTAGAAGACATTTGGAACCTGAAATATCTATGCATAAACTTTAATATGAATCATGGAAACCAAAGACAGAATTCTGTTCTCTAGGAAGGATATCAGAACATCCTACTTAGCAAGTGTACTGGGAATGCTTGGAAGGGTAGGATTCTAGTCAACAGATAGAGGCTGAAACAGGAATACAGAAAAGGAAATAAAACAGAGGCTGATCAAACTGATATAAGGGAGAGAAAAAGACTCAAATAATTCAGCCTATTATAAAAGGAGAACAAAGAAGATAGCCTGTGGCAGTTTGGGACTCAAGAAATTTCATGATAATTCCCTAGTTTACACACACAGTAAAGGCTTTTCTAAGATGTTGGGGAGTTAAGGAATTTATTTAAAAGGGAAAAGTTTTGCAAAGCATTGAAAGTAATACAAACAAGCATGATACTATTATATGATGATAGGGTATGAAAATGATTTGCTGATATGCTGTCCTGACAAATGGTGGAAGAGAAATTTTATACATATTTTGTCTATTTATTAACATTCATTGATCTCCTACTGCCATGATGCCTGCTCTGAACCCAGAGGATTGTGAAATCCTTGTGGTATTTTCTATCTACTTTAAAATCGGTCCTGGGGGTGCCTGGGTTGCTCAGTTGGTAGGGCACCTGACTTCAGCTCAAGTTGTGATTTTACCATTTGTGACTTCAAGACCCATGTCGGGCTCTGGGCTGACAGCTCAGAGACTGTAACTTGCTTATGATCCTGCGTCTCCCTCTCTCTCTCTCTGCCCCTCCCCTGCTCATGCTCTGCCTCTCTGTCTCTCTCAAAAATAAATAAACCTTTACAAAAATTATAACCTGTAACTGGAGTTGAAATGAAACTCCTG
Organism: Mungos mungo; assembly: GCA_004023785.1. Taxonomy (NCBI): domain Eukaryota; kingdom Metazoa; phylum Chordata; class Mammalia; order Carnivora; family Herpestidae; genus Mungos; species Mungos mungo. The sequence goes on from PISW01011830.1 coordinate 34,488, forward strand.
AGGGATCTTTCCTATAAACCACATACTCAAGACCACGGTAGAGCAGAGTCCAGGGAAATGAAGCATGAGGCAATCACTTTACATAAGATTACTGATAAATAAAAGTGTCAAAATGTAACAGTGCTATTGAAATATTGATTCTATGTTCTATTCCTCAGAATCAAGGTTTGTGATTTATTAATACAAACTCATTATATATCTGAAGACAGTGATGAAGAATCATTCTTCAATAACATTCATTCTACTAGGATTGACAGATAACCCAGTACTACAGGTTATTCTCTCAGTATTTCTGTTTTTCACCTACATTTTCACTGTTATTGGAAATCTAATCATTATCCTCCTCACTCTGGTTGACTCTCACCTCAAAACACCCATGTACTTTTTCCTTCGGAATTTTTCCGTCTTAGAAATAATATTGACAACTGTCTGTGTTCCTCGATTCCTGTACAGTCTGACAACAGGGGACAAAAGCGTTACCTATAACGCTTGTGCCACACAAATATTTTTTGGCATCCTCACTGGAGCAACAGAATTTTTTCTTCTAACTGCCATGTGCTATGACCGCTACGTGGCCATCTGCAAGCCCCTGCACTACAGTACTATCATGAGTGAAACAGTATGCAACATACTTGTCATTTGCTGTTGGATGATTGGGTTAATCGTCATACTCCCACCACTGAGCCTGGGACTTCAGCTAGATTTCTGTGACTCTAATCTCATTGACCATTTTGTCTGTGATGCATCTCCTCTTCTGAAGATTGTATGCTCAGACACCCAGTTTATAGAGCAACTTGTTTTAATCATGGCTGTGCTGACCCTCGTAGTCACACTAGTCTGCGTAATTATGTCCTACACATACATCATCAAGACGATTTTAAGACTTCCTTCAGCTCAGCAAAGAAAAAAAGCTTTCTCCACGTGTTCATCCCACATGATCGTAGTCTCCATCACCTATGGAAGTTGCATCTTCATGTATATCAAACCAGCAAAAGAAGGAGTAGCCATTAATAAGGTGGTGTCATTGCTCAACACCTCAGTTATCCCATTGATGAACCCTTTCATTTATACGCTACGGAATAAGCAAGTCAAACAAGTCTTCAAAGACTTGATTAAGAAGATGGCATTCCTTGCAAAGGATTAGAAAACTAAAAGGATTTTCTAAATTAAAAAAATATATATCTAATGTCACTTCTCACTTTTTCCTGATTCCAAAACCCTTATGATCTATTTTCATAGATATTCCACAGGTTATTGTTAATATAAATTTGCTGTCTTGAAATTCTTTTTGTATATATATTGCCTTTTTCTAGGTCATAGTGTGCATCCAATCCCCTGGAATCTCTTTCAACTTGAGTCTGTTGTTGGACACCAAGCAATGAAATAAAGGGGGATAAGTCTTGAACAAGTTCAGCATTATCTTGCAATAAAGTCACTTCAAAAGAGGACATTACATGTTTTTCCGAAAGACAAGGTCAAAACTTTGAACAGTTTATTGAGTGTCTGCTTCTCTGGGACTTCGTAAAATCTACTAATGTGTGCCCTCTAGTAAGCCCTGGAGTTTGTGAATTCAATTTGCATCAAAATTAATTCATCCACAAGTTTAAGCTGGGTTTGGTTACCAAAAGTATCCATCATGTAATTACAGGGGATACAAGGTTTGTTCAGGGAAGTCATAGTTTCCTAACTCCTTTTTCATACCTTGAGACAAAAATTTAAAATGCTGAGATACTCACTTCTCTTTTGGCAAGTTCTACAGATACTTCAAAGTAAGCAACCAAACTTACAGTTCTTATATTCCTCATTTTCCACTAAACTATTCCATGACAGCAGCTACTAGGTAAAAGCAAGCCATAATGCAGGAAACACTCAAGGGGTGACAAAACCCATCTACTTATAAGAAGGCTGCAAAGTATTATGGATATTTTACTATGGATATTTCTACAAATCAACATTTAATAAGTGCTTGACTCGTGTCTACACCAGATTGCAAGATTTTGCTGTTCCTACCATCAATATTCAACCAAAATGACAATAAACTTCCATTAAGTAACAAAGAGTGCTACTAATTTTGGTTGTTTTTTTTTTAAGTTTTTATTAAATTCCAGTCAGTTACCATAGAGAGAAATATTACTTCACGTGTAGATTTTAGTGATTCACCACCTACATACAACTCCTAGTTCTCATCACAAGTGACTTCTTAATACCCAACATTTATTTAACCCATCCTGCCACTCACATACCCTTCAGAAATCTTCATTTTGTTCTGTAGTTAAAAGTCAGTTTCCTGGATTGTCTCTCTTCGATTCCCCTAAGTTGATCTATTTTGTTTCTTGAATCCCACATATGAGTGAAATCACATGTTATTTGTTGTTATCTGACTGACTTATTTCACTTAGTATAATAGTCTCTAACTCCATGCATGTCGTTGCAAATGGCAAGATTTCATATATATAAACCACACTTTCTTTATCTATTCACCAGTCAATGGACATTTGGGCTTTCTCAGTAATTTGGCTATTGTGGATAACACTGCTATAAACATCAGGGTACATATTCCCTTTGGAATCATCACCCACCAACCCACCAACAGTGCAAGAGGATTCCCCACCATCCACATCCTCACCAACACGTACTGTGTCCTGTGTGGTTAATTCTTGCCATTCTGAATGGTGTGAGA
>PISW01011831.1:0-37115 GCA_004023785.1 Mungos mungo
GAGGGAGGGAGGGGGAGAGGGAAGGGGAGGAGGGAGGAAGGTCAGGTTGCAACGTTTTGTTTTGAAATTCAGTGAAATTCAGTGTTTAACAAAGAGGAGCCAGAGGCGGTGAAGGGGGGACAGCGGATGTCACACCGAGGCAGCAGCTCCTAGAGGAGGGGCGGCGGCAGCATGGGGGGGGTGCAATACCGCGTCTGGGGGCGGGGCGCTGAGGTAGAGGTGCGCGCCCGTGTGCATGTGTGTGCATGTGTGTGCTTGCGTGTGCCTGTGCCCATGTGTGCACGTGTGTGTAATATGTGCACATGTGTATGCGTGCAAACATGAAGTGTTTATGGTAAGTCATGAACACACAAAACGTGTCCGACTGGAGGGTTTGGGAGTCTCCGCCCCCACAGCCCCCTGTCTTCTGAGCACGCCCAGAGTCGGCATGGAGGCGGGGAGGACCCAGCTTGCCCGCCGCGTGTGGCCCTCCTTCAGGCACACACAGGGACGAGTTCATGCATAGGACAGGGACGGGACTACGCCAATGACGAGCTGTGAGCAGGCGCGACATGTCAGCCCCTGTGGGAGCACCGGATTCCCCACGCGGGACCGTCCAGGGCTCCCCGCCCGCCTCTGCGGTGACTCCAGCCGGGAGCCCAGCGGCTGTGACAGTGCCCCACAGAGTGACAGGGACGGTGGCCTGGCACAGCTGTCTTGTGTGGAGTCACCGACCCCCTGGTTCCGCCCGCCCACGTTAGCCACCTCTGCCACTGTGGCAGCTCGCGCAGACATGACCGGTCACCGCTTCAGTGAGAACGGAAACACCACGTGAGGGGTTAGTGGGCTGTGGGGGGGCCGGACGCAGGAAGGCGGATGAGATCTCCAGGCGGCGGCAAGGGAGAGCCTGGTCTTGGAAACACAAATGAGCCAGGAGTGTGACCGGGGTCTGTGGCCGGGCCGGAGGGCTTGGCTATAAACACACATCTTTCCTTAGGGGACCCCAGCCCCCCACTTAATGCTAATGGCTCTCTAGCGATGGAAACTGTGCAGAGGAAGGAAAGTAAAGGTCAGGGAGGAGGGACCCGCCCTGGGGGAGGGTTTGGGGAGGCTGGGGGGGGGGTCAAGTAGAGCAGAAGGGATCTCACAGGGGAAGGGTTTTGGTGGTACATGAAAGGGGCACCTGGGGGTCTCAGTCGGGTAAGCATCCTACTCTTGATCTCGGCTCAGGTCATGATCTCACGGTTCATGAGTTCGAGGCCTGCATCGGGCTCTGCGATGATGACAGTGTGGAGCCTGCTTGGGAACCTCTGCCCACCCCCCGCCCTTCCCATGCTCATGCTCTCTCTCAAAATAAATAAATAAACCTAAAATGTATGTATCGTGTTTCCGGGGCCTTTGGGGGTGTGACACCTGCAGAGGGTACTGATGCTCGCGGTCTCACGGCTTGGGGACTGTTGCCATTGTTGCATGGGGGGGGGCCCGCCAGCCTGGGGGGGTCGGGGACATCTCAGGGAGTGCCCGTGCGTCAGCTCGGGCTGCCAGTCTGGGGGCTTCCCCCTTGCGGGCTCTCCCCGTCTCCGGTGGCTTCTGAGTGCCATCCAGCCGGTCCAGAGTAGGCAGAAAGCGGGTGTAAGTCACCCCAGGGAGAGGGAGGGACAGGGGAGAGGGAGGGAGGTTCACAGGGCAGATACGATTCAGTGAAGGGTTCTGAGATGAGATTGTCCTGGGTTTGGGGCAGGCTGCAAATGCAATCAGTGCCCTTATAAAGGAGAAGCAGAGCAGGACTTGGCACAGAGAGGAGGCTGCGTGTGCTGGGGCCGGCTGCCAGGGGCCCCAGTGCACGTGGGAGCCGATCCTGCCCCGGAGCCCCTGAGGGGCCGTGATCCAGGCTCCTGGCCTCCAGAGCCGTGTGGACAGGACTCCCGCTGTAGACAGCAGGCTCGTGGTCCCTGGTCAGAGCCTCCAGGGAAAACCAACTGGCACCTGCTCACGGCTCTCCCGGCTCTGATCCCCGTCCCCAAGGCCTTACTTCCGGGCTTTTCTACCAAGCTTCCCCCACGAGGTGCCAGCCCACCCGGATCTCCAGGGAGCCTGGCCTGCGGCGGGGCTGGGCCTGAGCTGGGAAGACACCGGGGTCCGTCCGCATCCTGTGGTCCCAGAGGAAAGCGCCCCTCCAGTCCATGGGCCCCGCTTCTCCTCCTCCACCTCCCCGGCCATTGCCAGATGAACGGACACACAGACTGGTCCAGGTGGGCGGACAAGACCTGCCCCGTCCTTCTGGATCACCCTGCACGGTGCTGCCGGTCGGGTGACCTGGGGAGACTCCAGACCCTCCTTCAGAGCCCGGCGCCCTGGCGCCGCGAGGGTGCAGTTAACAATTCCGACTCCGCTGCGCACAGTCCGTCACTCTGTGAATTTAACGCCATTCCTCTTTCCTGTTTGAATGCCGTATGAATTTAAATCGTATTTAAATATCACCAACATTCATGGTAAAATTTATGTTCTTCTGATATTTTTTCTTTCCTTTTTTTCCCCAGCTAGAGGTAAGGATATTAAAATTCTGTCCACCCCCACCCCCAGATTTGCCAAAAATAAACAGCCTGTGGGGACATGTGCATCCAATTCTCAAGCTACATATTACCTTTTTAGAGATTAGTCTTCACCCTGCACTAAAATGATACTGTTAATAATCGTGGCAACAAGAAAAGCAGCTCGTATTTCCTGAGCGTTTGCCTTACACGAGGAGCCCTAGGCCACGTAATCTGCAACGTTAAGTCTACTGGGTCGGTGCTAGTACCCCATGTTCCAGATGGGAAACTGAGGCACAGGGTTCCGTAGCCACGAGGGACGTGTTAACGCTGGGCTAACGGATCAGAGGAGAACTTTCCCAGCTTCCTGTGCTGGGAGGCAGCCCACCTCTCTTGCATCTGTTGACGGTTGACTCAAAGCAGACAGGCTTCTGCCAAGGGACAAGCAAGTTTCCAATGGACACACGGAGGAGGGGGGGAGAGGCTCGGCCCGCAGAGGGAGTAAGCACTGTTAGGGGCTCGCCTGCGGTGCCCCCAAGTCCTCCGAGAGTCCCTGCCTCCCAGGACCTCAGACCGTGACCGGATTTGCAGACAGGACCTTGGAAGAGGGGATGGTGTCGAAATGCAGCCTTTGGGGGAGACAGGAGGACACCAGAGACCCAGAGGTGCCCAGACCAAGTGTGGACACGGCGAGGAGGCGGCCGTCCGCAAGGACAGCGGCTTCAGGAGAAACCGGCCCCGCGGGAGCCCTGACCTTGCACTTCCAGCCCCAGGACTGTTGGAAAATAAACATCTGCCGTCAAACCGCCAGCTGGGGATTCTTGTTACGGCGGCCTGGGCGGACTAGTGCAGCCCTCGACCCGGTCCCTAGAGCGGGAGGACGTGGCCTCCGTGGAGGGGACCCTGCCGCGCCCTGGGGGCTGCACGCGGCCATGGCGGGTGGAGGCCGGCGTCTGGGACCCCTCCAGCCGCTCCGTCCCAGGGATTCCTCTCGGGGCTCGTCCCAGCCCGACAGGCACCCGGCGCGGTGGGAACCCCCACGATGTCCCCTGTGCCGAGGAGGAAACCGAGGTCCCAGTTCGGGGAGCGCTGGGGTCTGCGTGCAGGCCGTCCTGGCCCCGTTCTCCCGGACACGACGCGTGTGACTCTCCGGGGAGTGGGCCCCGGACAGGAGGTCTACCAGGCAGTGGTGTCCGTGGAGGAGGCAGGGAGGGTGTGGGCAGGGCGGGGGCCTCAGTCAGAGGCAGACGGGGCTGCCCCGAGGGGCCGGGACCCAGGCCGGCTGCCTAGGAGGAGCCCCGTGTCCCATCTTCATGGTTAGCGTGGCCCAGCCTGGAACCGAGGGACCCACGGAGCTCAGCGCCGGAGGACCTGGGCAGAGCGGGAGCCCTTTCCGGAGGAGCATCCAGGTGGCTCTGATGTATGACACCGGACTGGGACCCTCTATATGCGACGGCATATTCTTCCCTCCTAAACCCTGAGCTCCCGGGAAGCGCTGTTGTTTTAAAATCTGACCAAGACAGGCTCACACAAGCCCACAGGCCCCCCTGCAGGGTTTCTCCGGGGCAGGAGGAGAACACTCTTGGTGAATGCCGCCTTCTCTGTTCTCAGAGCCCCCAGCACGTGGCCCCGGCCCCAGGCTCGCGGCGGTCACCTGTCCTGCCCCACTCGGCGGGCCGGCATGGGTCACACACGCTGACACCCTCGTGCACCCCTCCTGGGGGAGCTGTGGAATCAGTGCCCCGGTAATCACGCGTGTGGGCACACGCACACGCGCGCACACACACACACACACACATACACGTGGACAAACACAGATACGGAGGGAAAGCCGGGATCCGTGAGAAGAGCATCTCTCGCTACAAGAACGGACTTCTCTTGTGCCAGCAGCTGTTGAATCTTGCTCCCCCGGTGCGACGCCTTCCCTTAAATAACGTCGCACCGTCCTCGGAAACAAGGACTTCTGGAAAGTACTGCATGTGGATCTTTTTCTTCCGTCTCTTCCAGGTCACAAGACGCTCCCGGCACAGAACGGGCAGCTGACGCGGGGACGAGGCTGGCACCCGCCTCCTTCCGGGCCCGAGCATCGCTTCTCTTCACGATCCTTGGAGCTCTTGCAGAGGCCAAGGCCAAGGTCACTGGAGTGCAGAGAGCACAGAGTCCACGTCCCCCCACATCAGGGGCAGAAGCCCGGGAGCCCCGCAGAGTGAGTTCTGCTCTGTGGAAATGCAACCTGGAGATGCAGAATGGGTGCACGCTACATGAAACGGGGTCAAGGCGGTCACGATCGGGGCCTGTGGCCACCCGCCAGCCTCTGGTGCGACCCTACAGAGCTTAAGTCTCACGTCCCCACTGCACCCTTTGGGGCTCTGCCTCCCAGGCTGCAGGGGGAAGGGCTGGTCTCTCCTACTCCCTCCCGGGGCCTGTGGGGGTCACCCCAGCCTCCACGGCTGCTGTGCCCACCTTCCCACAGAAGCTGCCTGGTCACATGTCCTCAGGACGAGGGCACCAGTCCCCTCCTCAGAGCTCTGGGTCCTACGCCCAAGGCTCCCCCTTCAGACCCAGACGGACCAGCACCAGCCAACAGCAGCCTGTTGGAGAGGACGTCTTCTCTGTGTTCATAATTCCGGTGCAGTCTTTGTTTGGGCACGTCCAGGGTGGGGGCTGCCTTGGGCACGCTGCCTCCGTGGTACCAACGTCTCCGTCCCCCCTTTCAGGAGGGACCTACTGGCTTTTTACATAGTTAGCAATTCCTTATAATAAATGGCCTCTCTTCAAACGACTGACACAGAGTCTGTCTCCCGGCTGCGCCCCGGGGGTGGATGGGGGCGGAGGCAATTGCCTTCAGCAGGTACCGTAAAAGACCGGACTGCCAGGTCCGTCCCGAAAGACCAGGTGCCCCAAGAGTCTGATTCTTGATTTCAGCTCAGGTCATGATCCCAGGGTCCTGGGATCGAGCCCCACGTTGGGCTCTGTGCTGAGCTAGGATTCTCTCTGCCCCTCCCCACTGGCTCGCTCTCTCAAAATAAAAGATATTTTATTGAGGTTAACATAGCACCCTGATTAGATACAAAGTAAAAGAGACATGAATTTGTAACGGAATGACACCTGTTTCAACAGACACCTTCTTGAGCACGACTCACCAGGAAACGCGGCGAAGGCCCCGCCTCCCGCACGCAGACCCGCCCGCGGGAAGCGCAGGGTCTGGAGGACCCGGGCCAGCGCGGTGCCCGGGGAGGAGGCTCGCGGTGACGTGAGGTCCTCCCTCCCTCCCCCGCAGCTGGTGCCCCGGAAACAACGGGGGGACGGGTGTCGGTATAGACGGCAGCTCCCCAGCCCAGCGGTGCGTTCACACGGTGAGGATGCAGGTGGGGCTTCTGGGACACTGGCAGACCCCGTGGAGGGCGCGTCCCTGTCCGGCCCTGACCGGACGTCTCCCCCTTGGCCCTGCCTCCTGCTGGGTCCCCGGGGCCCTCGGTGACCGCGAGGCGAGCACTCCGGGTCCCGGCGTCCCGCAGGGAGGACACAGGCGTTTGGACAGGGGGCCCGCCCTGGGCTCCAGCAGGCGGCCGGACAGTCGGCGAGGGTGAGCCGTCTCCACACGGAGCCCGGCAGGCCTCCTGCTCCGCGGGGAAAGGGAGGAGCTCCTGGAGCCGCACAGACATCACACATTTGTCTCCCGAATGGCTCTCCTCTCCCCATGGATCCCCGCCCGACTCCTGTCCCCGCACGGGTGGTCAGCTCGCAGCCCCTGCAAGGTGGTCCATCTCCACGCAAGTGCCTGCAGCGGCCTCGGTCGCGGGGCGCAGGATGTCCTGCTGCCGGAGGCCGCCCAGGGCCGAGCCGGGTCCCTGCTGCCCCGCCAGCGGTCCTTCGGAAGGAAGGGTGGGCGTCCTTCCTCCAGGCTGCGGCACCGGGCGGACGGCACCCCCCTCAGAGCCCTGCAGAGCGCAGCCGGTCCAGCCACGCGTGGCGACCCTGGAGGACAGCTCTCGACGTCGCCACGCTGGAGCGCAGCATAAATCACCACGCCGCTGGCCCTGCTGCCAAACGCATCATGGGCACTTCCTGCCCGGCTCCTTGCCCGGCGCCAAGCCCGCCCTCCCACGCTCCCCGCCACGACCGTTCAGGTGTCTTGAAGCACCGGGTGTTCGGGGACTTCGGGCTGAGACTCCCCGTCGGCGTTCACCGGCGGGCGGCCCTGCCTGCTGTCACCTTGAGGCCATCTGCGCACGGCCCCAGGCCCTTCCCTCCCCCGAGGCACCTTCTGCAAGTCACCCAGCAGGAGGGCTCCCCTCACTGTCCAGATGCCCGTGACATGCTCCCCACTTGGGACGGGAGCCCCACTGACCCCCGAGACAGCGGCCGGACGGGGAGGTGCCGAGCAGGAGCCTCACCCGCCGGGTGCGCCCGCGGCCAGGCTCACGGGTCTGCTCCTCCCCTGCAGCTGGAGCCACGGTCCAGCGCTTCTCACGGAGACGCAGGACCGAGCGATGGTCCCCGCGGGTAGGACAGAGAACGGTACTTACTGGATTATGGAGACTCCGCTCATCACCACAAAGTCCACAAGCTGGCGGGTGCACGTCTGTGTGTGCGACGGGGACACAGCTATTTCTGAAGCCGCCAGTCTAGCCGAAATCCACATCGCTGCAGGAGGCACGCGCCCCCGGGTGCTCTGTCCCCGGCAGCTCTCTCAGGGCCACCTTCCCGCTCAGGCACCAGCCTTGACCCCGTGGCGCCAGCTTTGTCCGGCCTCGGGCAGGCGGGCCCAAGCCGAGCTGCGTCTCTCATTCCCCGGCCTGGTTTCCGGGCAGAACCACTGGGTTCGGGACGATGGCCCAGGCTGGACACCTGTGGACCGCTGGCCCGAGTCCGCCGCGGGAAGGGGGGCGACCACACGGCTCCGCTGCGTCCTCCTGGGAGGCCACGGCCCCACGCAGAGGCCCGGGAGGCTGAGCCCTGGGGTCCCTGAAACGCTGCTGTCCCCTCTGCCATCCGGGGGCCCCTCTGACCCTCACCTCTGCCCACTCTCTCTAACGCGGCACTTCCCATCCACCCGCAGTCAGACAAAATCTGTGGTTTTAATATTTTGATTAAAATGTTGGACCTGCCCTTTCAGCACTTGGTCACAACGTACTTTAACACAGAGAGAGATCGAAATGGTGCAGGGAGCGCCCGGATGCCCCTGGCCACGCTTCTGTCGTGAGCATGTCCTGTATTCGCTTATCAACAGACCTCCCCACGTTTCACCCCTCCGTCCGTCACCTTTCATGATTTGCTCCAAAGGAAGCTGCAAACATCGGTGCTTTGATGCTAACGCTTCGACTCGGGGCACCTCCTGCCTCTCTGGTGTGTCCCCCGCAGGCGCTGCCCCCACATAACCGTGCCCAGATCCGCCCGCTCCCAGAGACACACACGGCCCCTGACCGGGCCCCGCGGGCTGGGGTCGGAGAGCCTGGCGGAGGCAGAACGACGCAGGCCCCACCCCTCCTCTCCCCTCCCCCCTGCACCTAGTAGGGCTTCAATCCTTTGGCAATAAGGCTCTTTGGTCCCTAGTGACCCCAGAGCGAGCGGAGCCACTGTGAAGTCTTTTTTTTCCTCCCATTTTTCATTCTTTACTTTTTCTTTTCGGTCACAGAATATAACATATGCAAGAAACATGAAGCATGTACGGTTGTATGAATAATTATAAAGCAAGCAGAGACCACCAAGTGCAGGCCGTGACCACACCCTCCCGTTCTGTCTCATCAGAGGTGCCTCAGTGAGCAGAGAAGAGGGGCAGAGGTGCAGGCAGGGAAGGGGAGGGGAGGGCTGTGCTGGGCCTACTTCCTCTGTTGGCACAGACCACCCAGCACGACCCAGTCCATGGCTGTCTTTGTGAGTCACCCAGGCGCTCGCTGACCACACGGCTCTGCGGGCCACAGACACCACAGGGGTGCAGGCAGGAGCCAGCAGGTACCCCCGGAGGGGCCACCAGGGCGGGTCCCTCAGTGAGAAAGGTCGGGTGAAAACCCCCAGCGCTCACGGCAGAGGCTGGACTAGCCCTCAGCATGGACGTTTTTCTTGGTGGTCACCGCCTCCACGCCCGAGTGCCCCCTGCACCCTCAGGGCCCCGGACCTCCCCACTGCAGAGCAAGGAAGGGGTGCCTGTGCCCTGCGAGGCGGCCTTGAGGACCCAGCAAACAGAAGCCCACGGATTAGGAAGGTCAGAGTGTAGAGTCACATTGGAATCGAAAGCTCCAGAAGGACATAGAAACAGGCAACGGAAGCGGCAGACGCAGGGGAGGAGGGGGCAGGGGCCACGGCCTGGCCTCGGGAGGGCCTGTGGCTGCAGACAGCCGCTTGCGCCATGACAGGTCACACCCGGGGCGGGAGCCGGTGGGGACGCTGAGACCCACCACGCGGGACATGTGGACACGTGGACACGTGGACCGAAACCTGTGGCCCGGCCCCCTGGTGGCCTGGCTCCTCCCACTGCCGGTTCCGCCTCCCCCTTTCCCCGCACAGCGGCTCGACCCCCTCACACACTGCGGCCCAGGTGCCAGCCCCGCGCCTGCTCCGGAGAGCCAGCGGCTGCCCCGACCGCCCAGGCCGGGGAGGCCATCAACAGCAAGCGCTTACGTCTCACCCGAGTGGAGGCTGGACGTCCAGGGTCACGGCGCCCGCGGGTCCGGGGCTCATGAAGGAAGCCGGCTTCCTGGCTCGGATGCCGTCTTTGCACCGTGCCCTGTGGTGCTGGGAGGGTGGCGGAGCTCTCTGGGGGTCTGAGGACCTGAATCCCACTCACGGGGCTCCATCCTCATGGCCTCCTAACCCCCAAGGCCATCCCCTCAATGCCGTCACCTTGGGCATCGGGTTTCAACACATGAATCTGGGGGCCATGGACGTCAGACACCTATGGCAGGACCTCAGTATGTCCCTTCCTCCAGGCAGCCCTCGGTCTGCATCGTGCTAGAGAAACAGGCACAGGTCAGCGGGGGTGCTCAGCACAGGGTCACGACCAACGACACGGTTCTGACTAACAGGACGCCGCACGATGAGAACTGCCCGCCTCCCACGTGACTGCGTCACCGAGTAAGAGGAAACCATAAAAACGCAGATCCCCAGGCCGTCTGCCTACCTTCTGTGGGGGCTGGATCGTGTCCCCGGACCGCTTGCCGGCCTAGACCCCAGAATGTGATCTTACCTGGAAATCAGGTCCCCCAGATGCAGTTAGTGAGGACGCGGTGGTAAATCCTTGTAAGAGACGGGGGAGGGGAGACACAGACGCCCAGGGGAGGGGCCGCGGGGAGGCGGCCCGGCCAGAGGCTGGGGGCGGGGAGGAAGGGGCACAGCGCTGCTGACTCCTCGGTGCGACTCTGGCCTCCAGGACTGAGAGGACGGGGGTCCACTGTGCAAAAGCCCCCACCCGGGTCCTGACCACAGAAACCCCACTGGGTGGGGCGCCTGCGTGAGGCCGGTGACCCTGCTCCTGACAGACGCTTCCCCTTCCTCATTCCCGCCCACCCGGTGAGCTGAGAGCCTGGGCCAGAGAGGGGCTGCCCCAGTGGCCCCAGTGACCCCAGTGGCTCCTTACAAAGATGAAACCCACCCTGGGGTTCCGGAGGGCGCGGTTTCCGTCGCATCTTCCGAGGTGGACGAGCATCGATGATGGAGTCCTCCCGCCCCGTCAGCCCCTCAGCAGAGGCCCGGCTTCCCCGCTGCTCGGGCCGCAGGACCGTCCCAGTCACGTCACACGGCGCCACACAGTAACCCTCAACGGGGCAAAGGGAACCTCATGCAGGCACGTCAGACACAGCCGTGCGGCCTGGGTCCACTCAGCCTTACCTGCTTCCCGTGCTCCCACACCACCTGCAGAGGTGCTGCCACTGGGGGCTCGGGGACTGGGCCCAGCGTCCAGGGGGGCCGCCACAGGGCCTTTGCTCAGTGGGGGTGGTGGCAGCAGGGTGCCATGACCGGAAATGTCTGCTGCTTCTCCGCTCCCTCCCTCCCTCCCTCCTTCATCCTTCCTCCCTGATTATTTAAGAATTCATCTCATGGGCACCTGGGTGGCTCATTCGGTTAAGTGCCCGACCCTGGATTTTGGCTCAGGTCACGATCTCACGGTTCGTGAGTTTGAGCCCCGCATCGGGCTCTGTGCTGACAGTGCAGAGCCTGCTGGGGACTCTCTCTCCCTCTCTCTCTGCCCCTTCCCTGCTCTTTCTCAAAATAAATAAACTTTAAAAAACGTGCATAGAGCATTCTTTTAAAAACACAGACTTATCATGTTACTACCGCATTATTCTCGGACTCCACTTTAAAAACTCATGCATGGTGTTCCCTTGCTGTGGGCTAATACAGTGAATCCTCACTGTGCCCCCCACGGTCTGACGTGGTCTGGCCCCTGCTGGGTCCCCGGGTCCCGTCCAGCACACGTCCTCCTTGGGGTGAGAGAAGCCAGTCTGAGCAGGCGCCACACCGTGTGACGTTCTGGCAAAGGCACAACTACGAGACGGGGAGAAGATTACCAGGAAGAGCAGGAGGCAGGAAGGAGGCAGGAGGGACAGCAGAGCACGTATTTTCTTTGGGGCAAAGGAACCGGTCTGTGTGGTGCTGAAGTGGTGGCTACGTGTCGGTAGGCGTCGGCGACGACCCCAGAATTCACAGCCAAGACAGAGCCCAGAGGGAAACAACAGCCTTTGTTTCTAATAAAGCATCAATACTGGTTGGAAAAATCCCGACCCGTACGTGGTATTTACTATGCTGCGGGCGTTATTCTAAGTGCCTTCCATTTTTTATTTAATCTTTGTGACAACCCGGCAAGGCGAGCATAATTACCACAACTGGTATATGAGAGAGAAACTGAGGCACGGAGCCGGAGCCGAGGGCCCAGGTCCGAGCTGGCGCGAACCCACACAGGGCGCCGGCCCGCCGTCTCCAACTCAGACAACCCCGGGGGGCGCCCGTGACAGTCTGACCTCCACTCCACTGCAATGAGAAGAAACACTGACATCAATGAATACGTCTTCTTTCAATGATTTTTTTAAAATTCTTAAAGCTTTGTCGTGTGTTATGAATGTTTCGTGCTGGCTTTCAAGTCTGAACACCTCATTGGAGATTTTCTTTCTGACGGCTAACTTTTTTTTGGCATAACGGTGGAAAGTGGATCCTGGCTCATGGTCTAAAAGTCAAACAGGACAGAAGGAAGCCCGCTCCCGCGAGCCCTGAGCCCCGCCCACCTGCAGGCTCCCTGCCTTCACCCTGAACATGGTCTTGCCATGAAGCCTTCCAGAGAGTCTGTGCGTGTACATGCACTTAGGTACGTATTTTATTGTTGTTTTCTAAAAATATGACGGCCAGCATTCTACCTTCTGTGTTTGTTCGTTTTCCCCTTAAGAATATAGCTTGTAGAGAGTCCTAACTCCTTCCTGTTAATATGCAAAATGTCTGTGAATCAAAGTCATACTGTTGAAGACGATGGTTAAGTGGAATGGACGCCAGTTTTCCTTTAAACGTAGGAGCATGGCGGCGTTCTGAATTACCAGGAAGTGTCCGCAGGGAGATCCTGCCGGCCGCCCCGAGTGCATCGTGACTCAGCAGAGCTTAGCGCCCAGGACGCACCTGCTCTCCGGCCTCCGTGCTCCCCCGGGGCAAGCGGGGCGCTCCTCCCATCTCTGCCCTGCTGGGCCCTGGACAGTGCCTGGCTGCTCTGTTTTCCTGAGGCCATGAACACCGGAAATACGTAGCTGGCCAGTGGGCTGTCGGAAGTGTATGTGTCCCCTGGTAACTCTGACATTTAGTCATCAGCCTGAGGGCCTTTTAGAGGACACAGGATTAGAGAGGGCTGCAGCCAATGAAAGTGTACTTGGGGGGCGCCTGGGGGGCTCAGGTCATGATCTCACAGTTGGTGAGTTCAAGCCCCACGTCCGGCTCTGTGTCGACAGCTCAGAGCCTGGAGTCTGCTTGGGATTCTGTGTCTCCCTCTCTCTCCACCCCTCCTCCGCTCCTGCTCAGTGTGTCTCTCTCTCTCTCAAAAATAAATAAACATTAAAAAAAATTCCAAATTTAAAGTGTACTTGGAAAAGAAAGCAAAGTGTACTTGGCCTTGCTGTTCTGATATCAAAAAAGATCTTGAGCAAAATGCTGTTGAATGAGGCGGGCCGTGGGACGTGCCGGATGCCCTGGCCCCCCAGGCCGGGGTCCAGTCGGCCCGAGCCCGCCGCCCGCCCTGACAGGTCCACAGGTGGCACAGCGGCGTGGCCCGCGTGCGGGGCCGGAGAGCAGCCCGTCCCTGGGCTCAGACGCGCGGGTGCCCCCACCGCGGTGCTCATCGCTGGCCCGTCCCTGCAGAGCCGTCTGACAAGTGGACTCTCCTGAGCGAGGCCTCCCTGTCCCAATGTCGGTCCCCAGAGGAGGAGGGACTCGCTGTCGCCTGTGGGCACGTCCCCCTGGCTGCTCTGTGACAAGCGGGGGCCCCACGATCCAAGGGAAGCTCGTGGGGCCGCAGAAGAGGGCGAACTGAATGCCCAGCAGACCAGCGTGGGCGCAGCGGTGTGACTTGGCCAGACTTTGCACAGAGCAGCGGAGCTGCCGGATCTGGAGGGAGGCGCCGCCGTGGGGTCTGAAGGTCACGGGGACCAGCGGGGCCAGGGGCTCCTCCACACGGCGCGGGCGAGAGCCTCGGCCGGCACACGAAACGAAAGAAATCCGTTCATTCAACAAGTATTTTACGAGCACTTTTTGTCCTCAACACTGGAGATAAAGCAGTGAATCACGCAGATAAAGCTTTCTGATTTCAAGAGGCTGATGGTGTCGCCGGGGGCAAAAACATAAATCCAGCCGGTGTCGGGGTCTCGGGGACGAAACGGAGCCTCCTGCTGCAGAGAGACGGGGACAGGGCGCTGCTGGGAGGGTGGTGGCCGTGGAGGGAGAGGCCACGTCCTCACGGAGACCTGAATCATGAGTCTTGTGTCAGCCACGGGAGGACCGGAGTGAGGGGGTTCAGGAGGAGCGGGAAAACCCAACGGTGGAGAAGAGCAGGGCATCTTGGAGAAATAAAGCAAATGCAAGAGACTCTGGTTGACCTCAGTGAGAGAAGAGGCAGCAGGAGTGTGGGGTGGGGCCTGGGGGCTGGCGGGGGCCAGATCACACAAGGCCTGCTTGTCCTGGTGAGGAGGTTATGGTTTACTGAACGCAGTGCCTGGGCCGTTGGGATGTCCCCTGAGGGGGAGGGACACGGCCTGAGTCACAGGGTCAAGAAGCCACTTTGGCTTCCGGGCGAGGGGACACTGCAGGCAGCCTGAGCTGAGGCCCCTCGCGGCCGGGACCCCCCGCGTGTGGATGTGTGAGGCGGGAGCCGGCTCGCGGGCTGGTACCGGGTGCCACCCGGCATGGACGGCGAAGGCAGGAAAGTGACCTCACCGCCTGGCAGACACCTCCTTAAGCGAGGTTTCCGCTAACGTCCTGTTGATGAAAGGCACACCCTCGCCCAATCGTGAGAAAACACCAGACAGGCCTGCGCTGGGGAGCCGGCCTTCAACATATCCAGACAGGACTCTTCAGAAACGCCAAGGTCGTGGGCGCCAGGGGCTCAGACAGCTGAGCATCTGGCTCTTGATCTCAGCTCAGGTCCTGATCTCACGGTTCCTGGGTTCCAGTCCCGAGCCGGGCTCTGTGCTGACAGCTTGGGGCCTGCTTGGGATTCCCTCTCTCTCTCTCTCTCTCTGCCCCTCTCCCCCACTCTCTCTCTCTCAAAATAAACAAATTAAAAAAAAAAAAAAAAGCAAAGGTCATGAAATAAGCAAAGCTGGAAGAAGGGACCCAGGCTGGAGGAGACGCAGCAGAGAGCAAGAGAGAGGCGTCTCGTGAGGCCACGGTCCCCGGGGCTGCAAGAGCCGTTCTAGTCACGAGGGGAAGCTCCCTCCGAGGTCGCCAGGACGCGGCCGTGAAAGGCCAACCTGTCCGGGACCTGCCTGCCCTGAAACGTTTTCTTCAGCGAGACAAGAAACGTCTCAGCTGTGGCTCCACATTAAAGTCACTTGGCGGGGGGGGGCGGTTAAAAACGCGGATTCTCCGGCTTCAGCCCAGACCGTCCACATCTGAACGTGGAGGCGGGGGAGGTGGCGTGGAGCCCGGCGCTGCCGTTTTGTTACTCTTCTGACGTGCGGCGGGGCTGGGGTCCCCGGCTGTCGGACGCGGTGTCACCGCAGGTGGAAGCAGTCCTGACCAGCGTCTCCCTATGTGCCCAACAGCACGGAACTCGCGGTCTCTACGCCGTCAGCTCCTGCCTCTCCGAGGCTGGTAACGTTTGCTTCCTGACCCGCCTCACAGTCCGGTGGGGGGTTAGCAGACGCGTCCCCCCGGAGGTTTTCTCTGAGGCCAGTCGGAGGTCAGCAGCTGCCCCGATGGCTCTCCTCCCAAATGCTGTGTTCAAATGCTCACGTGATTTTGTACCGTTTGCAGAGTGAGTGATTTAACCACAATGGTTTAAAATGCGGTCTCCTTCCATTGACGCTGTATCTTCCTTGCACTTGCTCTGGGCCAGAGGGGCGCTGGGTGGCCGCGGCGTTTCTGTGTCCCATGAGGGGGCAGGTGGGCTTGGGATATTCTCGGATTTGGGTCCCATGGGGCCCATGTGTGTGGTGTTCAGTTAGGTCCACGCTGTCCTGGCTCGCGTGATGGCAGAAATATCTACAGGCTGCAGTGTGACAGCCGGAGCACGTGACCTACCTCCTCCCGGGACCCTGCACGTGGCACCGGGCACGGAAAACACGGACGGCACAGAAGCAGCAAGGTTTGCGGTCGGAGGAGTCAAAGCTTGACCGGAAAATCGTTCCCATCATGTGACAGGCAGCACTGGAGGCGGAGAATTCAGCGTCCCTCTTATGACCCGCTTAGCAAAACGTAGGGTCTGACACGTCACAAACTCACTTGACGGCGCAGCCTATGAAGTGACGAACACGCTCGCGTCTCCTTCTTGTCGTGGGAATTGTGCCAAATGGATTTTATCAGAATTTCCGTTTTAGCATCTTGCTTACTTGACAGGGAATGCTGGCACTGACGAAGATGACCCGAAACTCCTCACACATCCATCTAGAAAGATTCCCATGACAAACTGGTTCTGGCTGACGATTGCCAGGAGTTCAAAGCGTAGCTGAGATTAGTCACTTTGTAGGGAAACTTGAAATGCCCCGAAATCTTCCAGCTCATGGAAAGGAGACACTGATGATTTTACCCAAATTTGAAAAACAACCATCAATATACATACGGGATCAGCATATCAGGTTATAAAGCTAAAGGACAGTTTTCTGAACTATCAATGTTAAACACATAAATGTCGATGTGCGATGCCCAGAAACATGTTGAATTGCCTTTCAATTCTGTCATTAAGTAAAGTGCTTATAAATTAACTGTCATAATTGTTCAAAGCAGATGCCGCCAGAAATACGTAGGAAAAGACAGGACAGAGGCGGGTCAATTAGTTACTGAGTTACTTTAAAATAAAGACCTTATGATACATTTGATACGTTTTATACATTTTGTGATCTCTGTAGCATTTTCCCATCTTGTACAACTTGTGACTTGCTGGTTTCTTCACTCGGTCTAAATAAACAGTAAGCCTGCGCACACGGTTTTGTAGTCATTCTCTTAGACGTGTGCCCTCACCCAGCCGTGAACGTCCCAAGCCGCACAGAACCGAGGTCTGGCCCCGCCGCATTTCGTGGATTCTGGGTGTTCAGTCCGCCTCCCTGTGCTGTCCACACGGGCTGTCCGGGGTCCGCCCCAAGCCAGCCCGGAAAATGGGCCTCCTGGCTTCCACAATGGAGACCCTGGCGAGGAGTCGGCCGCAAGTTCCCAGCAGGCGCGCAGGTGACGGGGGCTCCGATGCCCGCAGAACAGGTCGGCCTCCTCCCCTCCTCCTCCTCCTCCAGAGTGACACAGTCCGTGCTCCCCTGCCTCACCAGGAGGGATCCCACCCACCCTCAGGACCTGTACGCACGGGTGCTTTTATTTCTGCAGGAGCTGAGCTGGAGCCTAACGCTCGATGTGCACACACCTGAACGTGCGTGCCTGTGGACGCCCCCGAGGTCAGGGTCAGGGTCAGGGTCTCCCGCACGCGCAGAGACGCCCCGGCTCCTGCTCTCTGTCATCCCCTCATCCCATCAACTATTCTGACCGTGCTCCCCATAGGTTAGTGCTCCCCATTCCAGAACCTCGGCGAAGAATCCGCACCACACAGCCTCTCGTTTCCAGCCTCGTGTGCTCACTGCTAGGTCCGCGAGGTGTGTCCGTGCTCGGTTCTCTGTGACCGACCCGCACGGGGACGAGCGTGCGGCACCGCGTTTCCCTCCCCGCCCACGACGGGCGCCCGGGCCGCCTCCGGCCGTGGTTATCATGAACACCGTCGGTTACCACGCATCCTCACACAGCCTTTGTGACGCGTGCCCTCGTTCTCCTTGGGGGGGCAGTTGCTTGGTTTGGGGTCGACCTACGTTTTCCAGCCCCAAAACTTCCAAGGGCTTTCCCCCTCCCCCTCAGGCAACAGACCCAGACTCCTCTCGGGGAGGGATCCTGGCGCCAGCCACTAACGTCATTGTATTTCCGCATCGCGTTACAACGGCCTGACTGGGGCCGGGACTCATCCGCACGGGATGACAGGAGAAGATGGCGTCTTTGCTTTTGGGATGAAGCGTATCCTGACGAGGCCGAGGGAGAGTGGGGGGGCTTGGCATTTATTAATGATGCTTGTGCTTCTCTGTTGGTTTGCCCGGGTCAATAACGTGAGTCAACCCAGAAGTAACGTGACATGTTCTTGGACATGTGTTCGTTTCTGGAAGGATTAGGCATGTCGAGAGCTGAAAACTGACCAGCTCCTAAGTACCTTCAGGGACGCGACCTCCTAACGGAAGTGGTGTGTGACCGTGTGACCAGAGCCGCGGAAGGGACACAGCCTGGAGCCCAGCCCTCTACCCCTTCAGAATGTTAGCAGGAGACTAGCTCACTGGGCACACAATCCTTCTAGCTCGGGGCTTCTTACGCTTTCTGTGATAAAGTTTCTTTTTCTTCCTTAATTTCAATTCAGCACAGACTAACACTTTGGTAAAAACACAATAAAAATGTGTTTGGAGGATGTGATGGTGTTCAGCTGCTATCAGCGTTTCCGGATGCTTCTCTTGACTTCCGTACCCACGTCGCTGAGGACTGGCGATGGGGTCAGGGGACCCGGGCGGGCGTCGGGACCACCCCTGGCAGAGCAGGAGGCTTCCCTCCAAACGTCGTCAGCCTGGTGTCCCGCGCCCCCACGATGTCCTGCTACTTGGTACCATGTGCGGGGGTGGGCATCTCCTGGAGGGTGCGCCCTGGTGTGTCCGGCCCTGCCAACCTGCACGTGCATTGCCCGTATGGCTGCTTCTCTGCCCGCAAGTTTCCCCAACACATTTCCCTTTACGTTTGTTCCACGTGTCACAAGAAGTGCACGTGCTTTAAAATGAGCCCAGACACGACACACAGGGCACCAGTACCTGTAAGCCCCTCCCCGCGCTCTTATCCATCTATCCACACTCACACCCACAGCCGTGGCATCGGTCTCCGTGGTATTCGGAGCCGGGAGCAATCTCTCCGTGGCTCTGGGACCTCAGAGACGTGGCTTCCCCTCTGATGCCTTCACTTTCCCCCTTTCCAGCAAGACCCGGTCTGCAGCTCCTGGCTCCCAGGCCCCCACCCCCACCGGCAGAGCTCTGGGGCACCGGGTGACGGACGTCACAGACGGCAGCTTGAGAGGCCACAGCAGGCTCCTTCGGTCTTACGTTAATCAGCACGGACAGCATCTCGTGGGCACGAACCCGCTCAGGCTGCGGGCGCCCCATCCGCGTGTCAGGGGTCTGGTCATTAAAGAACAAGCCCCCGCAGGGTGGGGGGTGATGGTTTAGGAATAATCACAACATGCCGGCATTGGCAGGAGGTGGTGCCAGGCACCGGATTCGCTTCCGGAATGAACAGTGGGTTCTGCTTTTATAATTTTTCAAGAGTCTGATAAAATGGGCCAGAGAGGAGCGTTTTTATCTTCGTCTAAAATTTTAAATGAATGAAGAGCTTTTTTCTCTTCATTATTAGCATCGGGTGATTAGAAACCAGGGCCAGGTTCTGCACGAGAGGACCTGTCACTAAGCTAACATCCGTCACGGGGACGCCAAGACGCTTCCCTGGGAGGAAGGCACAGCGGCCGTGACTCTGGGCGTGTGAGGCTCTGCACCGGGGACACCGTCTAAGGGACGAGTGTGGCGTCCCCGCATTTAAAGGGAAAACACTCGGAGCCAGGGACCGGCGGGCCTGTCCATCGATCACGCGGGCGAGAGGGACAGATCAGAACAGACACGAGCACGCTCGCCGCCAGCGTTCCCGTCGGACTCAGGCGGCAGCACCACAGCGCGCATTTCCTTGATTAAATTTCTGGTGTGTCCAATCGCTCACCCCAAATGACGCTTTTTCTCCTCACCTTGTGATCTTTTAAAGCAAGACTAGCGTCCATTCACGGCCGAACGCGGCACAAACAGAAGTTCCGTACCTCCCTGTGCCAAACGCCTCACGGCCCCCACGTCCAAACGGGTCCGGGGCAGCTGAGGCCCGTTTCGTCACCATGGCCGAGGCTCACTCACTATCTTCAGATGGGGCTGGGGGCGGGGTTGGCAGGTGCCGGCAGCTTCCGGCAGGTTCGGAAGCCTTCCCAAGAGCCAGATTTCAGGGTTCACTCACACAAACGAGAGGAAATAAACCGACTGCACAAGAAAACCGGCCGCTTCAGGACGGGTGAAAAGCCCGCTCTCCAGGCGTCTGCTAAGCGCTGAGGCTTCTGGAAACCCTTGCATTTTGCCCCTGGTGTCCGCGCAGGCCGAGAGCAGAAAGCCACACAACACAGCGAAACAGCGATCAGACTTTGGCACACGTGGTGCGCTTACGTGTCGAGTTCAGATGCTGGGCTGGCCGCGTCGGCGGAGGTCAAGGCTGGCTGGCCGCGCGGGCGGAGGTCAAGGCTGGCGGGCGCCTGGGCCGACGCTCCGTGTCCTCACTCACCGAGGGGCTGCGGGGGCGGCCTCGGGCACCTCGCCCTGTTCCCTGACGCTGCCGCACGGGCCCCCGGGGGGAAGGGCTGCTTCGGGTGCCCGCCTGTCCCGGCTGCCAGGACCACAGAGCTCCCCGGGACGGGGGACCTTCAGCACGACATCCGGGGCGCCCCCGGGCAAACCAGGGCAGCTGGGGGCCCGTCTGCTCGGCCACACGGACGCACACTGAGACGTGCACGGAGCTAAGAGGATAGCAACCCTCCAGCCACGGGGACGGGCGCCGGGGGCAACGCTCCCTCCTGGGAGTGCCCCACACACCTCCTCGGGGGCCGCGCCCGCGGCGCGGCTAGGGGACGACCGCGTCTTTCCCCCGCTCCCCGCCGCGCTCTGTCGCTCCACATCTGCTCCCTGGGACTGCTTGCCGAGAAGAAGGACCTGCATTGCATGCAAGCGCACAGCAAAGTGCTGCTTTTGGGGGGGGGGACAGGGGGGGACCAGAAAGACACACCTTGCGAAATACTTCTTCGAGCCCGGCGCTGGCTGCCGCGAGGTGAGTGCAGAGGCCAAGCCTCCTCGCTCGGCTCGGGGCGGCTCCGATGAGCTACGCCAGCCCCAGGTCCCCTGTGGGGCCTTCCCTGCGCTTAGCGCCCCCCTCTGCCCCCTCCCGCCTCTGCCCCTCCCTCCTTCAGGTGTGGGCCCCTACGTGATACCCGGCCTGCTAACCTCCGCCTTGGGCTCTGCTTCCCGGGCACCTGACCTGCTGCAGGCGCCTTCTGGATACTCAGGATGCAGCCGTTAAAGCAAAAGATCCTTCCGCGTGGACTTACCTTCCAGGGAGGATACAAGCCATAGTGGAAGCCAGCCAACCAGGCGCTGTGTCTGGAGTGGGACACGTTGTGGGGAACGGCAGCACAGGGGTCACGGACGGAGAGCAGGCAGGCTGGACTGAGGGTTCTGGGCGAGGGCCAGGGTCTCCAGAACCCACCCGCGCTCATGTGTGTAGAGTACTGTTGGTGGGAACTACCCACCCGCAGGTTTTGTGGGACCTGATCCTACAGGTGGACCAACGCTGGCCCATTGAATGTGTTCTTACCAATTAGAATCACCAGGTGGGGCAGCTTTAAAAATGCCAACTCCCAGGACCCACGGTTCCCAGGGGCTCTGATTCCACTGGCTGCTGGTGGGGCCTGGGACTCAGAATTTACACAGGTGTTTTTACGTGAGGTGGGGTTGATATGAGGGAGCCGAGCCCTCCCTGGGTCGATCTGTGTGGGACAGCATGGCGTTCAGATCACTGAAACAACTGTCGAGAAAACCCAAAACACAAACAGTGTCTTTTACGTGCAGGAGGGACGTGCGCAGTCACGGGCATCACCCCTGTGCACGCCTCGGCGCGTGCACCCACACACGAGCACCCAGCGGGGCCGGCCGCCGGGGCACTGCCCTGAGTCAGGGTCGCCAGGCACCTGCTGTCAGAGAAAACCAGCACCCACACATACGGGAAGCCCCGCTGGAGATCAGCACGCCACCACCAGGCGTATTCAAAGTACAATCAGTAGAATGTGAGGGGCCAGGGTGCGTGGTGCCCCGATCCCCCCGCCCCTGCGGGAGCTCCTTAGCACGGGGCTCGCTAAACTGGCTTCCAGCTTGGGGCCCAGGTCAAGTGCACCAGACACTGAGGGCGGGGCCCCCGCTGCCCGTGCAGACGCATGAGCCAATCCCACCCGCTGTGCCTTTTAAAAACTAAAACTTCATAACATTAAAAAAAAAATACCCCAAACCATGAAAAAGCAGTTCCCGCAACGTCTACCTCAGCACGTCCGGGCTGTGTCTCTCTAAATGCCGCGGAGCCGCGGGGCCAGGAGCTCACTCTCCTATTCCGGTTCCTACTAAGCGCCCGCACTCTTTGCTCTTGGAAACTTGAGTGAAATAACCTAAATTAAACGCAAATATTTTCTCAGTGTTCGGAAACTTCTGCTGCAGGACAAACACGGAACTCGCGGCTGGGCCTCGCTGGAGTGACCGCGGATTTAGCGTCCCAAATCGTGGAGAGCAGGAGTACACGGGGCGCGGAGCCGCTAGCCTCCGTTTACAAAGGGGCTGAATCCGAAGTTTTCTCCCCACTTTCCTGTCGTGTGTATTTGCAATAAGTGATGTTAAAAGCGTTTTTGGGAAAAAGAAAAGCTGGTGCAATCAGTTTCTTTGAAAAGAAAAATACTGAAAAAAAAAATAGGCTCGCCAGGGATTTGTAAAATAGCCGAAAAATATATGTATGTGTATATACACATGTAATATACAATTATATAATATGTATAATTGTACACTATTCATGATAAAGTGATTATACATAACATGTTGTGATTATATACACACATATTACGTTTGTAAGTAGATTAGAAAGACTCTGTCTGGAGGAAATAGTAAGGTACCCTCATAACTAGAATTTTTAAAAGTTAAGTTATGTCTGTCTCTGTGGTGAACTAAAGGCAGCGATTTCCGTTTCCAGAGAGACCTTTAAAAGGAGACAAGAGGAGTGTCCTGGGCCCTCCCGGAGGGGCACACATGCCAGCAGAGCGCCGGGCACGTGGGTGGCACGGGGTTGGTACAGGCTGCGGTGGCCGTGACCCTCACAGCCAGGTCTCCTTTCAAGGATGTGGGCGGGTGTGGGGCTGCCACTGCCATGACCTTGGATCTGATGCCGGGTTGGTGCTGAGACCCCCCCCTCCACCTGCTTCTCTGTCCCCACCTGCTTCTCTGTCCCCACCTGCTTCTCTGTCCCCCACCCGCTTCTCTCTTCTCCCTCCCTCCCCTTGACCCCTGTGACCCAGGACTGGCCTCTCTTCCTCCTGTGTCAACGTCTTCAGCTCAAGGTCATTGTTTTCCTTGACCTGGACGGGGCTGGAAATGATTCAGAGCCCTTACGATTTGCCAGGCATTGTTCCAAGGACCCTCAGTACATTATCTAATAGAGGCCCCTTGACCAACGTATGAGATAATTCATATTATTCCCACTTAGCAGAATGGGAAACACCAGGGGGAAACCTGTGTAATGTTACCCGGTGAGGAATTAGTGGGGTCCGGCTTTGGGCCTGGGCAGTCACCTCCGGAGACTGACTCCTGGGCCGCATAGCGGTCGCTGGACCGGGGGGGCTCCAGGGCTCTCCGCTGACCAGACTCACTGTTTGTGGCCCAGAGCCTGGTGCCCGTGGCAGTGGGACTGGGTTTGAGGCCCAGCATCACCCTCGCTCGGGGGTGCCGCTGGGCCCCGGTGACCCAGCTCACGGCCCGTCTTTGACCACACCCTGCTTCCTCCGGGCCAGACCTCACCCCCGCTCTGCACATGGGGCACGTCTCGGGCAGGACGTCACAGCCCCGGGCCCCCGACGGGTCCAAGGCTGTGTCCCTAACCAAAGCAAGCCGATCACAGTCCTGCCCTGGGATCCTGCTTCAAGTCAAAGGCTGCGTTCTTTCGTCCTCTCTGGTCATGGGACAAGCAGAGGAGCAAATGCACTTGCTTGGGGCCGGGCTTGCAGATGCGGGGAAGGCACTGACAGCCATGTGACAAGGATCGGGAAGAACAGCCTCGGCGGAGACGGCAGACTGAGGGCAGCCCCTTAGCCTTTTCTCAAGTGTCACGACCTTGACAGTCGGGAGGGCTGTTCAGTATTTGGTAGAACGTCCTTGCTGTGGAGACACCGGTGTTTCTCGTGACTAAGCCGAGCCTGTGTGTTTGGGGTAGAGGCCGCCTGCCTTCCTCAGCGTCTCCCTTCAAGGGCACATTAGCACGGCTTGGAAACCGTCCAAAAACAGCTTCCTGAAGCTTCCATTGATAGATTCTAAGTGAAAGCCCACTGTTAGCACCAGCAGCACCATCTTTACGACTGCCAACCTGGTGCCAGATCCTGCAGGACGGACGTCACAGTCACCAAGCCCTTAACTCCCGTGGAAATGTTCTACCTGTTTAGGTGCCGTTACTAGTTACCAGATGAGAGACCGAGGGTCAGGGGACTGAGTCACTTGTCCGAGGTCACGCTGGTAGGACGTGGTCCAGTCAGAACTCGAATCTAAGTCTCAGATTCCCCCTCCTTGACTCTGACCTCCACCTCCGCCTGCTCCCGCAATGTTCAATGCTGTGATGCGTTCACCTTTCCAAACACCCTTGACGGTGGCAGTGCTGTGTGATACCCTGGGGACACTGGGGGACAAGCTGAGGGCTTCTGGGAATGTTTTGCTTTCCTGACGCGGTCTGTGCCATTCCCGCTTCACTCTTGTTCTTGCTTGGAATGTGGGACTGTGGCTGGGGGTACGGCAGCCATTTCGCAACCGTAAGGCAGCAGACGTGAGCAAGAAAGTCATTCTGTTTCTGAGTCTTTATTTGAAGAAAACAAAGACACTAATTCAAAAAAGGATGAATGCACCCCTATGTTTATTGGGACATTATTTATAAGAGCCGAGATATGGAAGCTGCCCATCAAGAGAAGAATGGATAAAGGAGATGGGGTGTGTGTGTGTAGGATAAGTGGGTATATCCATATATTATATATGTTATACATATGAACGGATAAATGGATACATACAGAGGATTATACATATACATATAGACACACCACATCTCTTTTAGCCACGTATATATACCCATATGGATACATATAAGTGGATCCTTCATCCACACACACACACACTCAGCTATAACAAAGTGAAATCTTGCCGTTCACAGGACCACGAATGCACCTAGAGATAGTACGCCAGGTGAAATTAGAGAAAGACAAATACCACATGATTCACTTACAAGTGGAATCGAAATAAACCGCCTCCCAAATGAACAACGAGGTGAACAGAACAGCACCAGTCACAACAGGAAAGAGGGGGGCCCATGGACACAGAGGACGCCCCGGAGTCGCAAGAGGCGGGGGAAGCCGGGAGAACGGCCAAGTCGGCGAGGGGCGCCAGGAGGTGCAACCATAACTGTGTCTATTAGCTGTACTTCCATTCTAACAAGTCTGAAAACCTGTCCCCGTGAGGCTGACAGGCCCCGGCAGCTCCAGCCCCATCCCAGGGCGCCAAGAGGACCCCCCTTCCTTCCTGCCGCTGTTGCTGTTGCCAGATGCCTGGTATCTCCAGCCACGTGTGACCTGACTAACCCCCAGGCACAAAGACAGCCTTCTTGTGTGTCAAGTATGATAGTCTCTACATTTTTAAATAAAAGTTTTGGCTCAGTGTGGGGGTCACAAGCTCAACTGGCTTTGGAGGGCCAGAGACACACAAGAAAGAGCCAGGGGTGACCTGGGGGGCTCCCGCCCTGGGGGATGCACAGCAGTGAGTCAGCTCACGGTCCCCATAAGAGGGGGTCAGAGCCCATGTTTCAGGAGAAGCTGTAAGTCCCACGTCCAGTGCAAATTTTTAACGTAACAATTCCAGATTTTCAAATCCTGGCCAGGATTCGGAGACTTCGGGGCCAAACACGCCATGTGCATTGGTGACACAAGACCTTCAATTTGCAACCCCCTGACTCCGAACAGAAAGTTAACTTCGTGACCTTTGCTTCCTTGAGGGATATGAGAGGAGAACGTTGCAGGAAACTGGGATGGAGCTTTCTGATCTTTGAACTGGCAATAAACACGGACGGCAAACACAAGTTGACAAATAGTGTCCTCTCACATCGCCATTCGTCTTCAACACGAGGCTGCAGACCGTGAAATACGGTGACAAGGATGCCCATTCGCCCAGTCCCGGCTGGGTCTCCGCCGGCAGCCCCTCACCAGCGACCCTGCTTCGTGCTGGTGACAAACGGCCGCCCCCGGACTCCGCCTTGGCCCGCTGACTTCCAGGGCTGCAGGCAGCAGCCGGAGAAACGATTTTAGCAAGAGCACACGGAAATCCACCCCGGTGCAGACTCTAATTTCTTTTTGAAATATTATTTAGAGCCCGCAGGGAGGAAGAAAGATGAGCCCCAGTTTAGAGTTAGGAAAACAGAGAGACGGGAAGATCAGTTCTGCAAGGTCCTGCCGAGGGGAGTGCCGTGCTGCCTGCAGCAAACGAGGGCTTGTCTGCGCCTCAAATTCCTTCTCTTTCCAGCTGAGTTTCTGGCTCTAAAAAAGGTGTGTGTGTGTGCGCATGTGTGTGCATGCGTGTATGTGGGTGCGTGCATGTTTTTGTGCGTGCATGTGTGCATTTGTGCACGCACGTGTGTACATGTGCATGTGTGAGAGTGTGCACATGCATGTGTGTACGTGTATGCATGCACACGTGTCTGTGTACATATGTGTGTGCGCGCATGCACATGTATGTGTGCACGTGTGTGCACATACATGGGTATGTGCATGCTGGCCTTCAGGTGCCCATTTTCGGATTCTTCAGCCACCACCACGGCACGACTCCATGGTCATGTAGCCGGACACCAGCCACAGACCAGGAGTCCAGCCGGGCCAGTGCCACCCTTCCGAGGGTCACCGTGGTTGTGGGGACACCCGAAGGGGTAAGGGCGGAGGGAGGCAAGGAAGCCGAGCTCCCCGACCCGCAGCGCTGTGGCCACTGGTCAACGATAACAAGTAAACACGTCTCCTGCCTCGGGTCTGCTGGGGAGCTGTCACCTGGCCGAGTAAGTGGACGGCTCTGTTGGCTCTATGCCCCTATTTGAGTGACACGTTTTGGTTTGATTTCATTTATTTATTTTTAATTTTCTGCATTTGAGAGAGAGACACAGAGAGCAGGGGAGAGGGCCAGAGAGAGTGAATCCCTAGCAGGCTCCATGCTCAGTGTGGAGCTTAATGAGACGCCTGATCCCATGACCTGAGCCGAAATCAAGAGTTGGAGGCTCAACCGACCGAGCCACCCAGGCACCCCCAGTAATACGTTTTAAAGTCTATAGAGAAACTATAATGTTTTTAATTTATTTTTGAGAGACATAGAGAGACAGCTGGAGCAGGGGAGAGTCAGAGAGAGAGGGAGATACAGAATGAGAAGCAGCTCCAGGCTCTGAGCTCGCTGTCAGCACAGAGCCCAACGCGGGGCTCGAACCCACGAATTGTGAGATCTGACCTGAGCCGAAGCCGGATGCTTAACTGACTGAGCCGTCCAGGGGCCCCGAAACTTGCATTTTTAAACTTGCCATGAATTTCTGCTCTCGTCTATTAGGATGCTATTCACATACAGCAGCATTTACTAATAGGAAACATGCGCTTTGGTGGTGTTGGTGATTTGCACAGGATTGTGTGACCCCACCCCCCACACTGGGACGCGGAATGGCCTCTTACCCTAAAGGCTCTCCTCTGTCTTCGTATTTGATTTCCTTTCCCACCACGAGCCACAGGCAACGACTCACTGGCTTTCTGTCATGACCACTTCCTCCCCAGAATTTCAGAGAAACAACCTCACAGCATAGAATCTTTTATGCTCGCGTCTTCCCGACAGCACCGGGCCTCTGAGAGGCACCCACGTCGCTGAATGTGTCCACAGCTCAGCCACGCTCACGGCGTGGGCACAACACAACCGGTTCACCCGTTCGCCACTTACTAATGGACATCCGGGTTGCTCCCGGGTTTCGGCTTTTATGGACAATATTGAATTTTGGCTTGATTTTTAGCACCTACATCACGGATGACCTTGCACATCTTAGTCTGAAACATACGAAAATATATTAGGATGAAATATATAAAAACAGAGAAGTGGAACAGCCCACTTGTTGGCTTTCAATGACATGGTCACTGGCCCCGCTAAAAACTAGAACAGCCACAGGAGAGTGGGTGCCCTTGGGTTTACGGTCCGTCTCGGGCTCCATGGCCAACGTGATTCGATGGGAAACGATTCATTCGTCCGACAAATGTTTGTGGCACGCTCTTTATGTCAAGCCCCTTCCCGAACGTGGAAACAGAATTGTGGATGAGAGTCTTTGTTCTAGTGGAGAGGGCAGCAGCCATACAACCAGAAACAAAAATAAAGGAACAGGACTGTTTTTGGTGATTCTACATACGATGGAGAAATCACAGCGGTGGGACAGGATGGCGAGCACCTCCTCGGGTTGAGTGATTAAGGAGGGACTCCGGGGGGGGGGCGCGTCAGCAGGGGAAAAAGATGTCGCCGCTGGGAGAATTCAATGACAGCTCTCTTTAGACCTCGCTGAAACAGACAGGCATTACCTAGAACACGCGGTCGGGAAGATGGCTTAAACGGGGCTGCGCTCGGCGGGGCCTCAAAACAAGTGCGCGTTTCCAGGAAAGGACGAGACCATCTAAAGTCACGAGGATTCGGCAGAAGCAATGCACAGGACGAAATTTATCTATAAAGACAATCGTGTGCAGCTGGTCATGCATTTGTGGTCCCTTCCATAAACATTTCCCATAAACGTAACGCTTGTCGGATGAATGAATCATTTCCCATCGAATCACGTTGGCCAGGGAACCTGAGACGGACCACAAGCCCTCCAGTGTCCTGACCCGTCCCCCGCACAGGGACCGCCACCTGCCCGCATGTCTGACCGAAGCCCCGATTCTGCGCTGATGATAACATCATACCCGCCCCCGAAGAAACAATAACAAGAGTCGGGGCTCACGGACGCGCACACAACCTTGGTGTGAGCTGCCATTCACAGCCAGTGCGGCCCACGGACCGGCGCCACAGCCTCGGCTCACGGGGCGTTTTGTCGAGTTGAAAGCATTTATGAAGATCCGATACACGAGACTTCGGTTTCAATCGAATGTTCAGAGTGAAGTTTGTAATCAACACTTAAATATAATTTGACTTAATGTGTTAAATTTGTTAAGTTCTTAAGCTTATTAATTGTTGGGGTAGCTTATGACCTTTAGAGAAAGGTTAATTATTTGAAGACGGAGAGACACAATACAGGTCGTCGTGAGCCCCGCCTGCGACGGTGAGGGTGTCGTCAGGAAGCCGTCTCTCTCCGGGACTTTCCTCTGCTCCCCTAACCACGGGGACCCTCCCGCAAGCACGGCCCCTGTCAGCACAAGGTGCCTGCGGGTCATTCCAGACAGTTTTCTAAGAGCGCCCACGGATTTCCAAGATCGAGTCTGATTGGACCGAGTTGGGTCCCATGCCCGCCCCTCTCCCAACCGTGATCCACACGACAAAGTTCTGTTCTGCGGCGCTGGGACCAGGGAGGGCGAGGGTGGCCCATTCAACCCACAAGACAAACGGGGGTATTTCTCCAAGGAGGCGAAACCCACGGGGACTCGCGATGTTGCACCGACCGCCACACACACACACAAACCGTGGGGAAAAGGAGAGACACCGCAGTCCTGAGATCTGCGTTCCTGACAGCACCCGACACGTGCAGATGAAAAAGGCTTTTTACTGAATTCCTAGGCTTTGACATTGTTCTTGCTTCCCTCCGGAAGGTCAGTGCAGTTTGAGAACTCAAATTACGCCCCTCGGAACAGAAGTGAGCGGAGACCCGCTGAGTCGCGCTGGTGACTCTGCCCACTTTGAACTCCCGGGGGACACTCCCTGCACCATTCATGGGACGGTTAATTGGGGCTGTCTGGTGACAGCTGGGCAGATGCCTTGATTTATTATTTAACACTTCTCTGCTGGACCCTTACCTACTCAGGTGGTTGATCAGTGGCCTGAGGGCCAAGATGCTCTCTACGTATCTTTCTTGGTATTGTCCCCTCTCCTAACTGAGCTCTTCGTGCAGATTCTCGGTTAGGGAGGAAGAAAGGAGGGCAGTGGTGGCAGGGATGAGCCAGGGTGGAGGGCAAGCCTCGAAATCTGGAACAAGCAGAACATGAAGATCGGGACTGTGTGCCCATCACTGTGGCGGAGGTGAAGCCAAGGGTCCCGCATCTATCACGTCCCCAATACCCAGACCCCCAGGCAATCCTTCCCATATCAACTGCAGGCTTAACGTCCAAATGACGCTGTTCCGACCTGCTCTGGCCACTGTGACATCAGCACGCAGGACGCAGAGACTCGGAGGCTGTTTGCACACTGGAGCGTGCCCTTTGGAGGCCAGAGGCCACCCGCGGTGCCGGGAAGCCCCACGTGACCAAGCGCGAAGCCTCGTGCAGGAGAACCGGGGCCCCGGCCGACCCCACTCGGGCTTTCAGACAAGGGGGGCCACTGGTGCGGTGGCAGCTGAGACCAGCCCAAGTCGCAGTCACACGTGTACGTAAGCGATGGTCGTTCTAAGCCAGTCTGGCGTGGTTTTTCCCGCAGTAACAGGTGACTGGTACACACTCCATTACCAGTAGTCTAAGGCAGTGAGTGTGCGTGTCTGCATCAAACCACGGATCTGAGTCATCCCGTATGTTTTTTGTCTCTCACATTTATCGGTCGAAACGCCCATATGTGCGCTGTAATTGTTACAATCGTGCGTCATATACAAGACTTTTCCTGCGTGTGATGCCATTTCCTTCCATTGTTTCTCTGCTCCCTCTTTTTCCTTCTCTGATTCTGATTGACAATCCACTAAATTGATTGCCTGACTCACTAATGACTCGTTATCCACGTTTTGAGATCTCCTGGTCTAGAGAACATACTTTTAAACCGGCGGGGGCGGGGCGGCAGGGATGAGCTTCACGGGGCCGCTCCTTAAATTTATAAGACGACTTCTCTGTGCTCGGGCACGCGCGTTTTCCGGGAGCGGGCCCCAGACTTCCGTCACGCTGAAAGAAGCAACCATTGATGAGTCACTCCGTGCACTCTGGCCAGACGATGTCACCCATGGTCACCCTGTCACCAAGCTGAAGGCGAATGTCTACCCTGAACCCTGAATCTCTACCTCCAAACCTGGGCTCTGGCTTCACAGCCAACAGCCTACTGGGTATTTCCATCCAAGATGTCCTAAAAGCACCTCAAACTCACTGGTTTCCAACTCTTTCCAATGTTTTCTTCCCCCCGCCTCTGCCCAAACCCAGCCCCACCTGCCATCTGCCACGCCAGAAGCCTGGGAACTCACTCTTGATGCTTCCTCCTCCCCAAGACGACGTGGGATCTGGTGGGTCCTGCTAGGTACCCTTCCAATGCCTCCTTCCTATCTAGCCTCTTGGCAGTTGTCCTGGTTCCAGAGTTCATTATCTCTTTCCTGGATGGTCACCAGGAACCCCGAGCGGCTTTCCACACGGGATTTCCGTTTGTCGGGTCCGGTGCCCACCACGGCCACCAGAGGGGTCTTTGAAAGTTGCACATTCTGACATCACTGCCCTCTGTGAACGCTCACCAGTTCCCCAGACTTCACCCATGCCGTGGAGCGACAAACAGCAGAACCTCCCGAGCGGGCGAAAGGCGCTTCACGACCGGCTCCCGTGTCTGGCGTCGACTTCGATGTGTCTAGCACGTCCCACCTCACAGTGTCGTCCCCAGTTACTCCCCTCAACACGCCCCCTCTCAGATCTTTGCACACTTCCCCTGCGGCACTCTTCCCCCATCCAACCAGCCGGCAAGCTTCTGCCCATGCTCCGAACCTCAGCCTAAACCCTGCCCTCCCCCGGAGGGGCGGGTGCTGCTGAGCACACCACACTCAGGGCCTCCCCGGGGGAGCCCGCTGGAGCCGCACACGGCCCTGACGGGGAGGGGCGGCTGGTACCCTTATTTCACAGATAGGGAAACTGAGGCCCAGAGGAATTACGAAACCACACAGCCAACAAGAGGGCACTGGCAAGACTCAAACCCAGGAAGCCTGGCTTCTGAAGTCAGTCTATTGATTGCAAAATACTTTGTACTTGGAAATAATTCCAAACTTAGTGAAAAGTTGCAAAAAAAAATACAAAGAATGCCTTACGCTCTTGACCCAGATACATCTACTATTAACATTTTGCCTACTTGCCATTATTTGTTCTTTTATCTATCCATCCATCCATCCATCTATGTATCTATCTACGTATCCATCCATCCATCTATGTATCTATCTCTATATCCATCCATCCATCCATCCATCCATCCATCCATCCATCCATCCATCTATGTATCTACCTATGTATCCATCCATCCATCCATCCATCCATCTATGCATCTATGTATCTATCTCTATATCTATCCATCCATTCATCTGCCTGCCTATTGGTCTATCTTTCCTTTCTGAACAATTTGAGAGTAAATTAGATAGAGCGTGTCCATTTACCCTTGGACACACAAGCATCTATTTCTTGAGAATAAGGATACATAACCTTGATACAGTTACCAAATTCAGGAACGTTTTAATTTAAATTGATCTAATCTCTGTCTGTAGTCTAATTTGGTCAATTGACCCCAAGAACAGTTTTATAGATTTTTTGGTCCCTTCCACTACGAGACTGTCTTGGACCGGGTATGGCATTACACATCATGTGTTTCTTTAATTTGGAACATTTCCTTGACCTTCTGTTCTCTTTCACAGTATTGACGGTTTTGAAGAATCTTGCCAATTGTTTAATAGGATGTGCCCGTTGGGGTCAGTCTGATAGGCCCCTGTGATTGGATACTCCACGTATGCCCCGCGGGGAGATGACAGAGGGGATGCTGTGTCACATCCCGGGCACTAGGGGTCCACCTGCACCTTATGAGTGATGTTAATTCTGACCACCTGGTCAAGGTGCTGCCTGACCTCCTCATTCTGTAGCTACCACTTTTTTCCCTGCAACTAGTAAGTCGGGACACACTTAAAACCATGAGTATCCTGCGTGACCAAGTTTCCTCCTCACCCTAGTTTTAGCATGAATTACTGATGCTCGTCTGGACCAGCCTTGGTGGATGGTTTCAAAATCACGATTTCACCCCCTCCCCCACCCATCTCCAGCAGCCTCTGCGTTTCCGGGTTAGCACCTGCCCACGTGCCGTGCTTCTGTCCCGTCTCCAGGCAGAGCCGGGCGTCCCCCGCCTGTGTCCCCAGGCCACTTTAACAGACACTAACGGTTTGGTTTGCTTCACTCTCCCTCTTTCACTGCCACACCTCTGGTTCCTTGAGGGCGAGCACCCCATCTTCCCACCCCTGCGTTTACGGTGGTTGTGAAGAGCTTGTCCTAAAATGATCAGGAATATTTGCTTTCTTTTTTTTTAAGTTTATTTTTTTATTTTGAGAAAGGGAGAGTGTGCACATGTGTGCATGCATGAGCAGAGGGGGGCAGAGAGAGAGAGAGAGAGGATCCCAGGCCGGCTCCAAGCTGTCAGCACACAGCCCAGCGTGGGGTTTGCAATCCATGAGATCAAGACCAGAGCTGAACTCAAGAGGCGGACGCTTAACCGACTGAGCCCCGCAGGCGCCCCAGGAACGTGTGCTTTCAAATGAGATAGAATCTGTCACCCAGCGTGATGGACAGAATAACGCCCACGGCTGAGTTGGCTTGTCCTGACCCTCGGGGCTTGTCTGTGGGTCGCGGTAGGCGGCAGGTGTGACGAAGTGAGGACCTCGAGACGAGCAGATGACCTTGGATATTTGCGCGGGGCCACTGCCATCACCAGGGTCCTTCCGAGAGGTAGGCGGGAGCCACGGAGGGTTTGGAAGGTGCTCCCTCCCGGTTGTGAAGATGGAGGGAGGAGCCAGAGCCAAACAGTATGAGGCGCTTCTAGAAGCTGGGGAAGGCAGGGGCGGGGCTCTGCCCCAGGGAGGTGTGCCCGCACAGGGACTTTAGCCCCGAGGACCCGTTCCTGGGCCTCTGCCCTCCAGAACGGGGAAAGGACAGATTTCTGTTGTTAAAGCCATTCCGTGTGGCAGTCCCTCACAGCACCGAGGGGATGCGGGTGCTCCTGGCTCCGTGGGGACTGCCCCCTCCCCGCGTGCAGCCCCCTGAGGGGCTCCTGTTCTCCGAACCCCCTGCGCGCACCGGGTCCCAGCTGGACAGCGCATCTCCGAGGCCCCCTTCCGTCGGAAGGAAAGTGTTCTCCATCATGGGTCTCCCCGGCTTGTTCAAAAGGGATGACGCAGAGAAACACGGTCCCCAAACCACGGGGCTCACGTCCTCCCACCCCTGACACAAACGCAGATTTCTGCGACGGCTCCGGACTAAGCTCGGAAAAGGACACAACACGACACCCGGTCAGGCCTCGCCGGGGAGGGGAGGGTTGCCCTTGGGTCCTTCCGGAGCGTGGGAGCATCTCTCAGGCTTTGTGGGGCTTTGAAGATGAGGCAGACCGTAAAGAGAAGGGATGTGGAGGGGAAAAGGAGGGGATCCCGCCTCTAAAACCTGCCTGGTTCCCTCCCAGACCCGGGCACCCTCCTCCTGCACCGGGCAGCCCGGGGCCGTGGGTGACGCTGGGGACCCTACGCGGCACTGAGGGGGACGGAGATGAGGCGGCTCACGCGACCCACGGCCGCGACTCCCACGGCAGCCCGCGGCCTCTGCAGTTCCCAAGCCCGGACGCTCATCCGTCCCTTCTCTCAGGGGACAGCCCCATCCTTCTTGTCAGAAAGCCTAACGAGGCCCCAGAGCGGAGGGGACAGCGTACTGCCGAATGGGTGCCATTTTTCCAGAGACGCAGAGCACAGATGGCAGCGGGCAGGAAGCCACGACCCCGGGGGAGCGCCGTTCTGCCCACGCGGCCGCACGAGCCCCGACCAAGCGCCCAGGACGAGGGTCACCGGGTCCCGCTCTCTGCTGGCTGAACGTGCCGTGTGATCGACTCCTGACCTCGTGTCCTCCAGTGTGAGTGGGAACAGCGCCAACCCTGGTACGCGCGCTCACACGTACAGGCCCGTTTATTTATTTCGCGTAACAACCCTGCGGGGCGGCGGCCGCGTTCCTCTGTTAGCCATAGGGATGCGGGGGCCGGAGGGGTGAGCACCGTTCGCCAGGGGGCAGGGGGGTGAGCGGCAGAGCTGACTCAGGGCCGGTTCCCCACGTCAGAAGCGTGGACACGCTCCATTGTGGAAGAGACGGAGCACAGGGCGGCGCCCTTCGCCCGAACCCGTCGTCCTGCCCGCTGCAGAGGCCAGCGCGGGACTTCAGGGTCACCGTCCACCGAGACCCAGCACAGCCGACCCTGCCTCACACACCTGACGCCCCCTCCAACCAGCTCGGCCAGCGCCAAAGCCGCTGTTTTCCTGATTCTCATTTGTTAAGCTAAATTCACCCTGGAGAGGAAGACAAAGGAATTATTTTTCTGCTTTCGTCTCCTCAATCTCAGTCGCCCACCTGCTCCGCGCCCAGTGTCACGGGCCGTCTTCCCCGCAGGGTTCTGTGGAGCCAAGGACGTGGAGGACAAGCGGGATCGTCACAACAAATCCATCACGGCGTCCCGGAGGCTGCAGGGCCCCCACCCAGCACGGGCTGGGAAGGGAGAAGGCAACCCTCCAGCTGCCAGGACTGCAGGGCAGGGCCCACGGCCGACACGGAGGGCACGACACGGAGGGCACAACAAGGACCAAGTTTAAGGATGCCACGCCCGCATCCGGTTACGCGGTGGCCGGGGTACACGTGAGGGTGCGAGAAGCGTTTGCACCGCGGACGGATCCCCATCTCAGGGGTGAACACACCTGTCACCTCGCTGATGTATCTTCAGGCGTCTAAATTCTGCTCCCGGCAAGTTTCTGCCTGTCAGTGCGGCGCTGTCCTCGGCGGTCAGTGTGGCGCTGTCATGGGCAGTCAGTCACCCCCTCTTACGTGACACCCTCTAGCTGTCTTCACCTCACGCACCGAGTCCACGTGCTTTGAAATCGGCTCACTTTAAAGCAAACAACGAGCACCCTGGAGATTTCCACAGGCTGGAAATTTTTCTCTGGAAGCTTCCGAGGGCTGGGATTTTGCTCTGAGGCCCTGCAGGCGCTCCACGCTGAGGATTCCCTGATCCTCGGAGCCCAGCGGGTCTCCACATCCCTGCCCCCCTGGACATTCTGTCCTCGAGGTCTTCAATCTCCCTTTTCGTCACGTCCGGGAGGGACCCCGGCGCAGCGGGGCTTGTGTCTGACCCCCGCTCGTGACCCCCGCTCGTGACCCCCTGCTCATGATCCCCACTCGTGACCCCCCCGCTCGTGACCCGCGCTCGTGACCCCCGCTCGTGGCCCCCCCTCGGCACGGCAGGACCATGGAAGGCGCTCGAAAATCCCCCAGGTTTGACCCGAAGTAGGTCTGGGCTCCTGCGCGAAGGCTCTCTAATAACGAGCCGTTTCAGAAACATCCAACCACTCCTGAGAGCACGTTCTCTGACCGGGAGGGGCAGAGGGTCCCGGCGGCGGGAGGGGTGGAGGAGGGCAGAGGCCAGATCCCCTCCACCCCCGTCCCTGCTGGCGCCCGGGTCCCACCCACGCCCACCCGGCCCCTCCAGCCAGGTGCCCTGTGCGTCCCCCAGACCCAGAGGCTGTCGTGGCTGCCGGCCGTGGCTGATGCCGGAGCGTCTCGTGATTTCCCGTTGGCCCCCTCAGGTCCACACAGTCAGTTCCCTCCACGGAGCTCTCTAATATCCCCAGGGGACCGGCCTCCGGCACCACCTCACGTCCAGCCCGTGCGGGACGCGGTCACACGTCACAGCGCACCCGCGAGGCTCACCAGATGCAGAATGTAAACGTGCTGCTGCCCAGGGCACGCGGGGACCCACGTGGTGAAGACCAGAGGTTTCTGCCTGAACAAACGGAAATCAATGCTCGGTGGCCTTTGCTGTGCCCCCCGCGAGGCTGGCTCTCGGCGCCCAGGCCACAGTGAAAGGTCACAACCCCCCAGGCTGCGCGGTGGGAAACGGAAGCAGATCTGAGCGTGCAAACTCTCCTACCTCTCCACGCCCTGGCGCCGATTCTCCCAGGCTGACTGCATGAGGCATTTTCATACTTGTGAAGCAATATTATGAACAGTCCACCTTTAAGGAAAACTATGCTTTTCAGAATGCCGGAAACGGAAGGAAGGGGTCTTTCCAAAGAACTCTGGCCTCTGCTGGTGGGGGCCGCCCCAACAGATAGACAAGAAGATCCGGGGGCCTCGTTTCACTGCGGATCAGGGAGGAAGGCACAAGCGTCGGGTGCAGTTTGCAGGAAAGACTTCGGGGGGGCTGGTGGTCCTGCGCCTGCTCCTGTGTGCTGGGCGGGGCCTGTGGGCCAGGTCGTGCACTCTGCAAGCCCCGCCCCCCGCACTAAAGGCAGGAGGTGACCTATCACAGCTGGGGCTGGTGCTCCCTCCAGACAAGACCGTTCAGAACCTCCACCGAGTTTCGGGTTAGCCTCTCATTGTCAAAACTTGCTTTGAAACGATCGTTAATCTTGTGTTTGAAGTTCAAGGGGCGCCTGGGGGGCTCAGTCGGTTAAGCGTCCGACTTCGGCTCAGGTCCTGAACTATCTCACCGTTCGTGGGCTGGAGCCCCGCGTCCGGCTCTGTGCTGACAGCTCGGAGCCTGGAATCTGCTTGGGCTTCTGTGTCTCCCTCTCTCTGCCCCTCCCCCCTCAAAACTAAATAAATATTTTTAAAAAAGGTAAAGTTAGGACACATAACATGCCAATGCCTCTACCTGGACGGCCGATGGCAGGGCTGACACGAGGTTGCTGGCCGGTCCACAGCCCAGGCTTTGGGATGCGCTGCGCGGGGGGCGCCGTGAGGGCGGAGCTTTGGGATGCGCTGCGCGGGGGGGGGGGGGGGGGGGGGGGGGGGGGGGGGGGGGGGGGGGGGGGGGGGGGGGGGGGGGGGGGGGGGGGGGGGGGGGGGGGGGGGGGGGGGGGGGG